>LPNX011173217.1:445664-655213 GCA_001517045.1 Pseudotsuga menziesii
TTGTTATGGATAATCTGAGGAATGAACTCGTCCTGCCTATATAACGATGAACTCTATGTGTAAATGTAGAGTTTTGATAATAAAATAAATTTATCGTTTTACTCGAGTTTTATCGTTATACATATTTCGATTTTCATATATATAATGAGGAAGGGAAGAGGGGAGGGAGTTGAGCACCGCTCCCTTCACAGCCAAAGAGCCGCCCCTAACTGGTGGCATGATTCTGAGGCCACCAGTTAGGGGTGACTCTTTGGCTTCCAAGGGAGCGGAGCCCAGCTCCCTCCCCTCTTCCCTTTTAAGGAGTTTTTTCTTATTTTTAATGGAAAACTGTTATGAGGAATCAGAGGAATGAACTCGGCCTGCCTATATAACGATGAACTCCATGTGTAAACGTAGAGTTTTGATAATAAAATAAATTTATCATTTTACTCGAGTTTTATCGTTATACATATATCGATTTTTCATATATATAATGAGGAAGGGAAGAGGGGACGGAGCTGATCTCCACTTCCTTGGAAGCCAAAGAGCTGCCCCTAACTAGTGGCATGATTCTCAGAATCATGCCACCAATTAGAGGCGGCTCTTTGGCTTCCAAGGGAGCGGAGCTCAGCTGCCTCCCCTCTTCCCTTCCTCATTATATATATGTTATAATTATTTAAATGAAATTATAGTGAAATTATGATGGGATTGAAAAGGAGATCTATCTACACTTCAAAGAAATTGTACTTCCATAAAAATGAACCTGCATTGTTAACTGAGCAATTCATTATTGAGTAAAATGATAAATTTTTAATGAGATTTATGAGTAATTGTCCAAAGCAATTTGAATTGTAGATAATAAATATGAATTGGAATGGAGCTGTCATAATTCAAAACGACTATTTCAAGAAGATAACATTTTCATTATTAAGATTGATCTTTACATGAAGGAAGGATACATATTCTGAATATGTTAAGTTTAATTTTTAACCCGAGAATTTAACATAAAAATATTCATTCTAAGGTCTCGGTATAGAAATGTTGGAAATACTCAAAACAAATGCATATCTAAATTCTATTCAAGAGTGCAGGTATAACGCCTATGCAGTAAGCGCAGCAAAATACTCAGACAACTATCTAGAACTATGAATGGAAATAAGCGATATAAATAAATTAAAACCAAAACCAAGAAAACAGAAGATTCACAACCTCGATGGAGCAGGCCTTTCTTTGCAGTGTAGATAGATATCCATTCAATCCCATCACAATTTCATTTAAATAATTATAACATATATATATAATGAGGAAGTAAGAGGGGGAGGGAGCAGAGCTCTACTCCCTTGGTAGCCAAAGAGTCGCCCCTAACTAGTGGCGTGATTCACCAGTTAGGGGCGGCTCTTTGGCTGCCAAGGGAGTGGAGCTCCGCTCCCTTCCCCCTCTTCCTTCATCCCTCCTACCTGATCCATCATTTTCATTAGTATTGAAAGCCTTGCATTAATTTCACATCTCAACACTAAATAAAGCTTACTTGTTGGCACCGAATTGAATCCTAGAAGAATAGCTGCAATAGTTGAACTACATAAGAACAAAACCAATGGCTTGTGATCTCTACGAGTCCATGATTCGATGCATCAGCCACACTGAAAACGACAGCCGACCTAGTTTCAGGATGGTATATGGTGCGTGCTAGTACAGCCAAAATGAAAACACTCAAATAAATCCTACCACTCTCACTTTGGTAGCTTACTGGTGGTTGATAATGTCCATCAGTGATATCATGATAATTCTAGATAACAATCTTCGTAAATCCAACCATAAACCAAGCTTCAAATTTCCAGATGCATCATGATCCAAAACATAAATGATAATTCCATAGTGTGAAAATAAACAATAAAATACATCAAAACTAAACAAAATATGGAGTAGATGCAGAATCTATGATTTTGTAGATGCTCTTTTTCAATGTATAAAAAATAATGAAAACTAAAATAGTTCTAATTAAGGAAATAACAATAACTTGTATATGTGTTGCAATAGAAATTGGTATATATACACAATCAAAGCTAAAACTTATTTACAAGTGCATTGTTCAAAAGGATGTCATTAATACGGTGGAAGGAACCTCCTTACCATAAAGATCCAAAAGAATAAGTTAAAAAATAGATGAAATAAAATTTAGTTCATGACATCTTGAACATATAGTTACTACAAGAGAGATTATTTGGTGTCTGATGATGTTTAACCAAGAAATCAGTAGGTATCTAGCGTAGAAATTCTCCATTTACACAGGCATTCATACCATCTATTAAAGCATGCTTCACTAGGAAGAAAGGTTCATTGCAGTGAGACAACATTGTTGGTTATATCCAAATTTAGTTACATGTTTAGTTATTAGTATATCTTTTTTTTCTCATATAGAAATCATTTTTTTTTATTGATATTAGAAAAAATAATTATGTGGATAAACATTTAGATATTTATGTTCATAGGTCTTTAGATATTATATTAGATTTTAGACTTGCTTGACCAAAGTGTAACAAGTGTATAGCACAGATTCATTTCATGGTAGTCCTATCTTGTTAGTTTTTATTTGAGATTTGGGGTGGACTATAGCCTATGCTTTTTCATATAAGGATGAGGATGAGACAAGTATACTATCGAGATTGATTCTATGAT
Source organism: Pseudotsuga menziesii (assembly GCA_001517045.1). Classification (NCBI taxonomy): domain Eukaryota; kingdom Viridiplantae; phylum Streptophyta; class Pinopsida; order Pinales; family Pinaceae; genus Pseudotsuga; species Pseudotsuga menziesii. Next base: position 448,320 of record LPNX011173217.1, read on the forward strand.
CAAAATTCAAAATAAGCAATTATAAAAAAAGGAATATAACAAATAAATCGTAGCTAACTGATGAATGGATCGCTGGTAGCAATGCATGGATAACTCGACAAGAAAAATGTCGGTGATAACATGTAGCTAGGCAGGTGAACAATTTAACTAGAAGAATATGAGCAATAAAAAAATATTTTCCCAGCCACAAACTATGTGGGTGTGCTAGTTATGGTTAAATGCATCTTGATTAAGATTTAAATAAGCTTAAGTTAAAGGATGGTTAAAGGATCCGATAACAATTTGTTTTTGTTTTTGTTTTTCTTATTAGTTTTTATTCTTTTAATTTATTAAATAGTATTTGTTTCAAGTGTTTATATTAACTCTAATAATATGGTATGGATAATGGATATAAAATTATATATTTTAGCCTTTGTTTAATAGCCAACTATCTTTACAAAACTAAGTGGTTGGTTGTGTCTATCAACATTCACCGATCACTTTACTTGTGGCTGCGCTAGTATACATTTTAGGAAAATTAATATACAAATTACAGATGATTCTCATGGGATCCTACTAAAACAACAACTTTACACACTTGTATAATGAAATTAAAGGATTAGTGAAGCCATAAATTGATTGTACATTATTGTTTAGATATATCAGCCATGCAGATTTTAAGTTCCAAGGAAAAACATTTGGATGAAAATTGAAGAAATTGAAGAAAACTCTCAAAGAATTTACACAACATCATCTATTCAAAAGGTCTTCTCACAACATTATTTATGTCCAAAGACACAATGGGGTATGGTGCTTCTAGTGATATATATTGATGGCATTTTTATAGGTAAAATTAAAGTTATGCTTATCTTTTGACACAATAGATGTAGGTCATTAGCATTATTCATTATAAAGTTTGAAAAATAGATAATTATATTGTTTTATTCACACACAAAATATGTTAAAAGCTCCTACACAAGTTTGAGATGACAAATTATAAAATCTAATTTATACCTAAAAAATTTGATAAAACTCTTAGTCAAAACTAATTCAAAGAAAAGTGACAAATCAATCTACAAGAAACTAGTGGATATCTTGATCGATTATTCCCACAAAACCTTAGTTGAGTTGTGCATTTAGCATTTAGAGGAGGGACGAGGTGATATTTTAAATTTTGTAAATGTAATGTTGATGGGGGGTTTAGGGGGTTAGTGGGGGTGTTTAATTTTTTTTTAAATGTAATGTAATGGGGGTTCATGGGGTTGGGGGTTTAAGTTTTTTTATATTCGATCCAGTCGTTCAAATACAGAAAATATAGATTCTCATGGGGTGTCAGAATCCATGGATGAGTTTGAATAATTTCACATGAAACATTTTAGATGTTTTTAATTAGTATGATTTTTGTAGTTAAACTCTAAAGGATTTTTTGATCATTTATATGTATAATTTGTTCTTGTAGGGTCTAATATATGATTCCATTATGGATCACATCAGAATTTGTTTGATTTTAAATGGTTAGAGTGGTGAAATTATTTATGAAATATTTTTTGTTTGTTTAATATGCAAGTTTCAAAAAAGTTGTAACTTATCTCTTCAAGAAAAAAATAATTTTCCAATTTAGGGGTTGATTTCAAAGTTTGTGTAAACAACAGTATGCCATGTTTAGGCCATGGCACTATTTTTTACCAAAAATAAAAAACGTGTATACTGGTATCAACACTTTTATATTTGGGGGGTGTTTTTGGTGTTTTTATGAAAAAATCATCGTTTTTATGGCTAGAGTTCTCGTTCTTAGTATAAAGTTCTCGTTTCATAGTATAAGTGGTTTTGATTATGGGCTCAAGTACAAGGCGAATCAGAAGATTAACTTGGAGGGTTATGTTGATTCAGATTGGGTAGGCAATGCCATCGATAGGAAGAGCACTTCAGGGTGTTGCTTCAGTATGGGAGCAGGTGTGATCTCTTGGTTTAGCAGGAATCAATTCTGTGTGGCACTAAGTACAGCTGAAGCAGAGTATGTCGCAGCTTGTTCATCTAGTTGTGAGGCAGTATGGATGAGGAAGCTACTGTCTAATTTATTTGATCTCCAGATGGATGCTACTTGTATACATTGTGACAAGCAGAGTTGCGTGAAGCTGTCAGAGAATCCAGTGTTCCATGACAAGTTGAAGCATATCGAGATCAAGTATCACTATATCAAGGATATGGTGCAGAGGGGAGTAGTGAAGCTCCAGTATTTTGTGATAGAGGAACATATAGCTGATGTGTTGACAAAGCCATTGGCTAGGGTGAAGTTTGAATACTTCAGGGAGAAGCTTGGTGTTCTCAAGATCGAGGTTTCCTCCAAGGGGAAATGATGAGACCTAGAGCCATTCTGACATGGTGAGAGGATTGGTTCCTTCCATGGTCAGATGTAAGGGCTAAGCCATTCTATCATGGTGAGAGGATTGGTTCCTTCCATGTCAGATGTGAGTGCTGAGCCATTCTGATGTGACTATAGGATTGGTTCCTACATGATCAGAAGTAAGCATTGAATGCCATTCTTGGAATGGAGGCACCTGGTCAGTTACCAGGAAATATCAGTCTAGGCCTGAGGGCCATTCTGATGTGACTGTAGGATTGGTTCCTACATGATCAGAAGTAAGCGTTGAATGCCATTCTTGGAATGGAGGTACCTGATCAGTTACTAGGAAAGCTCAGTCTGGGACTGAGGGCCATTCTGATGTGACTATAGGATTGGTTCCTACAAGATTAGATGTGAGTGCAGAGCCCTTCTGCCATTGGTTGTCAGATGTAAGTGCAGAGCCCTTTCGACATGAAGGATTGGTTCCTTGCATGGTCGAATATAAGTGTTGATCCTTTCTGACATTGGTTGTCAGATGTAAGTGCAGAGCCTTTCGGCATGGAGGATTGGTTCCTCGCATGGCCGAGTGTAAGTGTTGAGCCTTTTCGACATTGGTTGACGGATGTGAGTGTTGGGCCTTTCTGACAGGGTTGTGGGAGGTGTTCCCACATGGTCAAATGTGAGTGTTGGGCGTGCCTTTCTGATATGATTATAGGAATGGTTCCTACATGATCAGATGTAAGTGTTTGGTGTTCCATTATGACTTAGGGTCAGATATAAGTGCTGGAAGAATACCTACATGGAGGCTAGGCCTACAACCAGCATGAAAAAAAGCTGGCTCTGTAGAACTTCCTATGACGAGAAGAATCATGAGATAACACTTGTGATGATCCACTGATGATGATCCAGCAGAGATGATCCAGATCGAGGGATGATCCGGATCCAGTGATGATGCTCCAAAGATGATCCAAATCGAGGGATGATACAGATCCAGTGATGATGATCCAGATCCAGTGATGATCTAGAAGATGAATATGACTTGCAGATGAATATGACTTGAAGATGAAGATGACTTGAAGATAGAGATGAATTGAAGGTGAATATGACGAGGAAACGATGATGATCCAGATGACACAAAGATGAATACTTGTGCTGATAAATTGTGTCGAGAGAATACCTTCCTAGATAAGAGGGAGTGTTGATGTAATTGTAACTTTGGAATGTATTCACTTGTATTTCTTATGTATTGTAACCTGATGTTTATTCCAGGATGTATTTGTAATGTACTTGAGTCATGTCATGCCCTGAGGTTCCTATCGGGAGTTTCTATAATGTAAACAAGTCATGTCAAGTCAAGGTGGGTAACCCTCCTATTGTCTAAGGGTTAAAGTCCCCACAGTTCTGGGGCACTAGGGTTATTAGACTCACCTAGTGAAGTTGGCCCTAGTTGAGTTTATTCAAGTCGAGAATTAGTATAAATAGAGAGCTAGCCTCTCTATTTATCACACACTCACTCACACTCAGTGGTAGCGCATAACTAAGGAAGAGAAAGACATTAGGGAAAGGAATAAAGAGGTTACCGCTGTCGGGAGACCATCTTACTGTTTTTGGGTTTCACTTTTGGTGTTGATTCTATCTCAGAGGGAGTTGCAGGGTTTTCTCCATTTATGGTTTCCCCGAGGAAAAACACTGTGTTAATTGTCTCTTGTGTTTGATTACTGTGCTTGTTGTTCTCTTAGTTAAAGATCCTAATGTTATTCTAGCTTAATGTTAAAAATCTAACAGTTTTCATAATTCCATGTTAAGGATTTGATTTAGCAGGTTCTAATTTGAAATAACAAGAATTGAAACGTATGTTTAAATTCTAGTACTAAGTTTGTTTTACTGTCTTATGAAAAGTAGGAAAGAACTTCAGTTGAGATCGAGGATTACTTAGCTTATAGCTAATGCAATGATGTGATGCTTCTTTTACAGGTCCTTTACAAGTAAGAAGTTTGTTATGAGTTTCCAAATTGAGATTATTATCTCAGCTAGCATAGAATTAAATGATATTATATTTATTTGTTTTACAACTTTGAGTAGTAAAAGAGATATCATTGATCTTATTATTTATGTTCTTCATAGTTTCTAGTAATATAAGTATTTTTAGTAATATGAAATTAGCTCAGTTACTCTTTCAATTCACTATAACAAAACTTTTTTGTTTGATTTTCATCATGATATTTTTCAGTTTAATGCCTGTATGTAACTCTAGTGAAAGGCATCCCGTATAGCAGGTTCCTTTGTTTATATACTTGATGCTGAAATAACCTCCTAGGTTTTTGTTTCTACAAATATCGAGTTCACCTAGGAAACCTATGATCTGAGTAAAGACATTAAGTATAATGACTAAAGTATACACATAGAACTAGTAATTAGTGCATAAGATAGTTTTAAGCTATTCTAGTACTTATCAATTAGAGATGCATTAAAACAACTTGTATTTCTTTAAGCTACAATGCTATTACTTTTGATTTAAGGAAGGAAGAATTATTTATATAACAAGTCTATCCTTTTCATATTTTGTATAAATCCTCATCTCATAAGGTATAACTAATAAACAATACCCTAGTACCTTAATCATAATATCAATTCAATATCTAAGCCAACATGCTAGCTATGCATCTTTCTATAGTTGCAAGTATATATATATATATATGATTTTAATTTTTATATATTCTCAACTTGCTACAAGGTATTTTATTATACAATTTATCCTTGGATAGTTTCTTGCATATGTTTTTCTTAAACATTGCAAAGATTATAAATCATACTAGAACCCTAGTATAATTACTACCTATCTTCTTTAATTGTTAGGGATACAACCATATATATTGACCATGATGAAGGGTAAGAAAATTTATAACAATGTTATATCATAGTTTTTATTGATCAAAATATTATTATTTGCAGACTGCTTCAAAGATTTAGAACTCTATAAAAAAAACCCACAATTTGTAAATCAATCGGGGGACACGTGGTTGAAGTTCCAAAGATAGGGTTTTGACCTTTTAGTATTTTCCATATAATTTCTTTTAAACCCTAATCTCCTTTACCTATCTTTTACTTTGCTCTAGAAGAGAGGGTCGTAGGCTCATGACTGCTCGGCTTGACTGTCACTCCACTGTGTAAACTTCCTTGCCATTAGTCTTCTTCTTCTGCATGTAGAGGTGTATTTGGATACTGTCTCTTGTTTTGGGGATGAACCCCTCTTTTTGCTATTACCTAGCTCCGTTAAAACAATGCACCTATCGTTACCTTGCCTCTGCAAGTGCTATTATTCATTCACTGGTGCATTGGTGAGATGATGAGGTGAGTACGGCTCTTGGGTTGTCATAGCGTGGCTTGAGTTGTTGAGTTGCGTGGTCAAGTTGGATATAGGGTTGAATGTCTTCATAGCCTGTCTTTAGTGTGGCTTGACTCTGTATCACCGAGGTTCTTGTATCAGCCTTGCACAGTACAGATAGTGTTTACTCTTAAGAGGGTTTTTCCATCGTTTTTCAGCGAAATATTTCTCTGGTGGCTGGGGTCTAATCTTGCTACTAGTAAGAGGTCGATGTCAACCTTTAGGTAAGATATTCAGTTTTAAAATGAAGTTAAGATTCTTCTTTTTGCGCCATTAATTATTTGTAAAATTTTCTAATATTTGAAGGTTTCAAATGTAGGTGCTTGTGATTGCAGAAGTGTGCTGAAGCCACTGAGGATCACCCTGCACGAACTCCATGATGTGTAACTACCTAGTAAACCTCGGTTTCGTTGAGATTTATCCTACTGTGGTGTATGATGTTTGTTTTTGGTTGACGCAGTTCATTAGGTTTCGATTTTTCATCTCGGCCGTGGATACACTGTGTTGTAAAAAGTTTGGAAGGCCATGTGGCCGATACTTTGATAAGTGGTTAAGTTTAAATGAAGCCCTTATGGTTGTTTCGTGTTGGGGATTTAGGGCTTTCATAGCCAAGACTTGAGAAAGAAAATATGGGTTTAGTTTTTCTATAATTTTGTTATTTTGATACCAGCTTATAATCCATGACTCTGTTGGTAAAGTGCCATAGGGCCGTAATTGATATGTTTCAGTATACTTGGTTTTTAGATATTGTTTAGATTTTCTTTTAATAAGCTCAAAGCTTATTGATTGTATTTATGTTTTGATAATATATATATATATATATATATATATATATATATATATATATATATNTTAACCTAACAAAGGTTGTTGTTAAGTAAATTAATATTTATTTTGTTTATGTGTAAAATTGTAACTAAGGGTTCAAACAGTAGGTTTTTAGATCATAATTTGATTATTACTGTCAGTAATGGTTAAAAGAATAAGAAGTGAATAATACCTCCTGTATCTTTATTGCTTCCTGGTTGGAAATATATTGATGGGTTTTTATTTACATGCTGTTTATAATTTTCCAAGCAGTTTTTAATATTGTTTCCTTGGGGAGGATGTATTAATTTTCCCATATTCTTTTAATTGATGCTTATGGTTATATAAACACAGTATGTAAGCTTTAATTTGTTTTATGGATTAAAGATTAACCTCTCTGTTAGTGAAAGAGGTGGAAATGTTATTTTAAATTTACAGTTTCTTTTAATTAGGTTTTATTTATAAAACTATAATTTCTCTTAGCTTAAGTACATAGTTAGTAATTGATTTTAAGGTTATCCTAGTTTGCGTTTTACTTAGATGAATTTATTACAGTAAATATCTAGCCTTGTTTACTGTTTCTTAATGTTAATATTAGTTATTTAATTTCTGTTTTTATAATAACTCTTAATTATTATAATAATAGACTTATAATAATAATCTATCTATTGTGTAAACAATTACACAGGCTAAGTAAACCTATACTTTTAGATATTTCCTAAAGAGATCTGTTTATGTTATTCAAATATTCTGCCTAAATAGAGACATCTAAAATAAAAAGAAATACATACATACGAATCATTCTTATGAACCTGTAAAAGATAATAAATCACTTTCATGCATACTTCAGTCGATTCTTTCTCTGAAATTAATCTAACCTACTGTACTAGAGTACTACCTTTAGAAAAGGTGTGGAAAAATACAGTTAGGTATTTGTTTATCTATCAATAAAACTAGTAATTCTTTTAATTAATTATCCTAACCTATATATTCTAGCATTTAACTATCTTTTCACAGTATAAGTATTTCTTTTAACTAACCCTAGCAGTAGCAGATTAGTATCATAACCTATAATTTCTTAAAATTAAACTTTCCAAATAACAATAACATTTAAAAATCTAGATATATTAAGTAGAACCTGGAAATATAGATGAGGTGACAGCAGCTTAAGGAACATGTTCTTCCCAACCAACTCTTGGAGAAAATCTGGACTGCAAATCTCAGGACCTCCGAGCTTGTCTCCTAGTCCACTTGGTAGAAGGACCGGGTGAGAGATGTAGTTTAGTAATCCTCTACAACGCTACTGAGTGTTCTGTAGTAAATCAGTTCTGCATGCACCAGTATGAACTCAGCTTAGAGTAGCTGCACTGGTTCAGGTCTTCAGCATTTTTCCACTCAAAACATACTTCAGCTAGTCCCCTCCATCGAATTTTCTTTTGCACTTCATTCACTCATAATTTTCACAAGTCAATAAATGAGTAGCCTCATATGTCTTCAATGGGAAGTTTTATTTGCATGCCTAGGTCTTTTGGGTCAGTTTTCACTTAATAAGCCACCTACTCTTGTTCCACTTTCTTGGGGAACATGACCACAAAAATAGAGAAGTTGCCTCCTGCAACATCTAGAAGTAGTTTGAGGATGCTGCCAAGTGTCAATCTGCTCTCAACCCAGCCTTCTCCACCAAGCGACCAGTAAAACACTCATTTAACAGCTTCCCTAAGCTATTGTCTCATCTTTCATTTATTTATTAATAAAATATTCAGCAATTACATTCAATTATCATTGACCTCACTTAGTCATTAATTACAAACTTTATAATAAAAAATATCATAATGTCTCTTAAAACATAAAATGTTTTGCAAATTGGGGCATGTGACAGCTAACTACATATAGAATTGTATTGCATGCTTACACTAGAGCTCTTTTTTTTTTTATGTTTCTTTGCTTAAGAAATATGTACATGATCCTAACCATGTAATTGGTTAGGATCTGATTCAGGTGGATCGAGGAAGAGTTCCAAAAAGATCTACTACGTATCATTTACAAGAAAATAACATTGCCCTGGAATTGAGCCATCGTATAGGTAAAAGTGCAATAGAAACACTTTGGTCTCGATGAGCCTACATGGGAGCTGGAGGATGCCATTAGAGAGGCATATCCAGTTTTGTTCTGATTTTGAGGAAACATAGATGATGGTGTTATTCTAAGGGGGAGGGGATTATAATATGTTAGGATATTTAGACACTTAGGAGTTAGCTAAGATCGACTTGTTATTATATATCCATTAGGAAAATTGTGTTTCTTTAGTATGCCTTAGTATGCATTTGTAAATATCTAATCCGACGGTCATGATATGTTCTAGACATAGAGTGATATTACTGTTTATATTCTCTTAGATCATAACTACCTTTGATTCGTGGCTTAACACCTGATTGGTCCATGATATCTATTTAAAGAGCATGGAGGGTCATTGGCTAGTTGATCGATTATGAGAAGCTCATTTGTAACTTTCTTTCTTTTGCGTAATAAACTACCTCAAGTAGTTATTTGGTCGGGGCTATGGAGTGTTTTCCATTCAAGGGTTTAAGCCATGTGAAAAAATCGATGCGTTGATCTATGATATATTTGTGTAAGTGGTTTCTCTAGATGTTCGGTCTTTTGGGAGTACCCTCTGTACTGGAACATAATACCCCTAGTTTTGACCCTTGTAATGTATTAAATTAGATTATGCAAAATCATGTAAATATGCTAGTATGGATTCCTAGTGAGAAGCTCTAGGCCAAGGCCAAAATAGTGAACTTCTAGGAATATATAATGTAAATATGTATATATGGGTTATGTGTTTGTCTTGTAATGATGACTCAAAAACAATGAAAATATTATGTTGGAAAATAATAAAATGGTCCAAGATAGTTGTTCAAAGAGAACTAGAGGGGTAGATGAAAGGGGACCCATGGGAGAATAAATCCTCTCTTTCCAAGTTTTATCCTTAGAAATCATCCATTTATTTCTATGTGCTTTAAATGAGATGATTACATTCTTTTTACTTATCAAATCCAATCATTGAATACTTGTGTTAGGTTGGTCAAAAATTATTCTCATGTAGTTATGAAAGCATGCGATGAATATACTTTGATGACAATTGTAAGAGTCCTTTCTTCTATGGTCTGAAGTAATGCCAAATATATTTTCATCAATCCTTTCATCTACTTTGGAATCTATCACCCAGTTTCCATGCATAATTCACACATTGCGTAGCCTTCATGTCATTTTCTCCATAGCCAATTGCTAGATTGAGAAAATTTCTAAGAATTTTCATTGTGAAGAGGAAATTGTATATATGAGAGTGAAGAGGATGGTTGTAGGTTATACTATAGGCTAGGAAACATATGAACCTTTAGACATTGTTTATTTTCTACCCACGATGAATTGATTATTACATGAGGTTCTCTAAAAGCATACAAAAAGTTGGAGTCTTTATGCACGCAATGAAGAGCATTGTAAGGGTTGGGTACACTGAGAGACTATTGATCATAGAAAGAGTAGGCATTCCTTGTATTGTTTGGGGTATTGGAAGAGAGTTCCATGGTTGGGATTACTGAATGAGATACCTATAGTGCTATGTGGAGAGAAGATTGGTTAAACATGAGAGAAAATGAGTTTTGGACTGAGAGAGAGAAGCTTATATGTGTTTCCTTCACCTTGGTGGAATCATATCCCAACTTGGGAGTGATATCTACAGTTGATAGTTATGGTTGGGTGGGAAATTATTGAATTTTATGCAAATATGTTGAGCTTTGATCTTTAATTCTTTAAGTGTGGAAATATTGAATACGTGAAACCATTGAACCATTCATTCACATAAAAAATTCAACCATAAAACAAGATTTAACCTAGGGAAATCCCTCAAAACAATGAGGATGGAAAATCCCAACAATTCTTCAGAGTATAACTATGATAGCTAGTAGAGAATGACTTTTTACAATAGTAGATTGTTTTCAACACCCTATGTGCAAGATAAGAGAATACTGAGCAATAAAGAAGAGAGATTGATCGGATGAACTTTGCAATGAGTTCAATACATTAATAACTATAAATAATTAATCCCATGTAAGAAATAGTGAAGCACTGGATGGGGAATTATCCTCCCATGCAAAAATATTGAATTTCCTTCTTGGATAATTGTGTTGTGCTTCGGTTTCTTCAATGTTGCATAACATTATGCACAATTCCTTTAATATTTGACATTAAATCATGCTCAATTGACTTCATGATAAAATCGCCTTCTAACTGTCTGCATGACCACTCAGTCAGGATACTAACTTAAGTGTCGCAATGCAATAACTCAAGTGTCATCATGCAAACAATTAATTAACTGAAGTGTCATCTTTTAGTTTAACTAAAGTGCCATCTTTTAGTTTAACAAAAGCGTCGTCATGAAAAACACTTTAGTTAACTAGTTCCCTTTTATTAACACTTTAGTTAACTCATCTTAACTAAAATCATGTTTATTAATTTACTAAAGTGAGAAATGCGAGTTATCCTTTAATTAACCGATGCATACATTTTTGCTTTAACTGAATATTAAAAATATTTAAGTGATGCATACATTGTTTCTTTAATGGAATCCTAACAACATTTAACTGAGGCATACATTGTTACTTTAACTGAATCTTTAACAATTCGAGTTCACTTTAGTCAACTGAAGTCTTCTAATAATCAATTCGAATTCTCTTGTTCTCTATGCATTTAAAATGTATCTCTTATATTATCTGCATGTTAAATATGTGCTAACTTTAAGTTATCTATAATATCGGGTTATACTAAGAATATTTATCGGATGTTTTTATAATATTATATTACTCTCAGATCAAATGATCATATGTGAAAGTAATTCATTCTAGAGGTGTCCAGTCTCTAAAGGAGACTTAATAGAAATCGATGACTAGGGTTAGTAATACATCACTCAACATTGATTCTTCAACATACAAAGCGTTACCGCTAAAATAGAGGTCCACCTCAATATATAAGGATCAGTCTTGACACACAAGTCTTGAGCGTTGTCCAACAAGAATTTACAACATCAACACTTTGATATATTATAGCATTCACCTCAACACATAAGGAATAACCTTTTACATTAAAGGCTTAGTCATTCTTGAGTCCTACCCAAGAATTTTCCTCCAAGTCCTTGAGTCCAACTCAGGTTCCCTAACTTAACACATGAGGCCCAATATTGGTTGCAAAATATTGTCTTGGAGAATAACTCGTGATGATGTACTTTTAACAAAACATTATATTGCATAGCTAGTTGCTTGGATCTTCCTCTATTAAAACATAAGTATTCATTGTTTTCTATGTTTATGCAATGATTATATTTACTTATAATGTGTTTGTTTATGCATTATGAGTGTGTTGATATAGTTTCTATTCCACTGCATTTTACATTCATTCACTTCTACATGTATTAATTAGTTTATGTTTCCCATGGGAGGCTTCAAATAGTTCTCAATTTGCTAATGGTCTCATGGGGAAAAAATTTTAAACAATAAAATCATAACTACCCCCTCTTTTAGTCCAAATGATGGATGGGGATGCTACAATTAATCTCTCTTCAATGTTTCCATATCTACACCTTCAAATCCCAAACCTCTTACTATTATAGGGTGTTCATATTTTTCGTAATTTTCTCCTTCTTCTACTAAGTGTTGTTAGTTTTGTAAGATACAAGCACGTGATAAATCTAAAGGTTTTAAATTGAAGAAAAAAATTTGATTGTCCAGTCTATTAATTATGAGGAAGATGATTATGATTCCATTGATATCTCCAGTGAAGACATAAATTATGAATATTTAAGGGGACTAAATAAAGGAACCTTGTTACAACACATCTCACTGTTACAGCTGATTTTACCACACATGGTGGATCACACATCTATGGCCTTCCATATCTCTATGCAAAATCTTTGGACCCCATGGACCATTTTTGTACCATTGATGTTTCCAAGATCATCCCTAAAAACATGCATTATTTGCCATACATGACTTTTAGACCTATTCTCGCGTATATATGCAGATATGACCCTCAAACCCGCGTACATCGGGATGTGTACAAAAGGAAAAATAGTTTTGGATTTTTCCTTGACATGGATCCGAGTCACTTATCTCTTGGGGTTCCATATTCCTTGAGATCGCTCGTATTTTACCTTCCATTACCCCATTGAAGCACTATATAAGGAACCCTTTGGATACATTGAAAGGAGAGGAATTGAAGAGCAAGAAAATTATAGTCCATTATTGTTGGAGCTTATACTTGAGTCTGCATCTCTTTGTCCCTTGGAGCACTTTGTGTTATTCCAAAGCTTGCCTTTGCTTGTGAGATTGCTATTAAGAGATGGAGGATTGAAGTGGTGGAGGCCCAGGTGGAGGAATCAATTTCTCTGGTTCACAGATGTGCCAACAGAGGTTGTAACTATTGTAATCTCTAATTTATATTAATAGAAATATATTTTCTTGTCCAATAATGTGTATTAAATGAATATTCAATCCATGGATGCTTTTAAATGCTTATATGTTATTGATTATATATGCTAGAGTAGTTCTAACACCATTATATAACATGCTTGTCTTGTTTGTTGATTGTTGAGAGAGCATATTGCTAATACAAGCAAGATTGGAAAAGTTCAACGAGGATCTACATCAACCATCTGGAATAAGGTATGTTTCGAGATCCTTTAGTGTTAGATGTTGTATTTCTCTTGAATATGGGAAGGGATTGATTTCTACGGTTACTTTGTCTGTTGTGGTACCCCGAGCCATATGAAGTTTTCTCCATAACAGAATTGGCGACCATACTGGGGAGTTCCTAGTCATTTCCTTTGGGGGTTTTTATCGGCATTCAATGTTCTTGAATTGCTCTGATTTCTCTGTTTCTGAGTCGGGTCTGGGGGCATGTTTGCCTAGTAGTGTCTGATAGGAGTAAATTTTGTCTTAGCTTGTTTGTTTACCTTCTTTTTTTATCTCTTTTTCTTCCTATACGCGATTTTTTTCTTCACAGTTCACGTAGTAGCATACCCTGTTTTTCATTTGACACAGTGCATTTGGATTGGTTGTTAGGTGTGCATTTTACTTCTTGTTGCATCATAACATCATTATTTGCATGACCATTTTCCCTTTTGATTAATAAGACAATTAAAATCAACGCATAATAAAATGAATTACACTCTTTTCTTTTATAGGGTGCACCAACAAGATTAGGTTTTAGGGTCTTGGAATAGTTCATTGTGAGTAAATTCTCCAAGACAACTAATCGAAACATTTATGTGTTTGTCTAGGTGAGAGTGTGAAATTCCTTTATATAATTAATGTTTCTCAGGATCCTCCTCTTACAAGAGAGTTAAGCACGAGGCAGTGTGAGCAGTTATTGATTGGGATGACCCCTGGTCATAACTGAGTAGCACCGAAGATATTTCCAGGATTATATTCATATCTGGGGGCTCTTTCGAGAGTTTCAGGTTTTTCTACCCTGCCCATATGGTCAATCCCACCTGCGACTGTCCTCTTGAGCATTGATTATATTGAGGTGACCTTAGTTTCCTTACCTAGGTTATCAAGGGGGTACTTCGTAGAGGTTATTTTGCAGGTGTCCTGGCCATGTAGGGGTCGGATAGCACAGTCGCTATATGTGTCGAAGCTGAGGGCCACTATAATTGGTTATGAACCTCCACTTTTTTTGTGTATGGGAGTCTCAAGCCTCTCCTAGGAAAGACATACCTGCTTCATTCAGGAGCTCACATATCCTACCCTTGTTTGCTTGTGATTTGGCTTTACATTTTATAGGTGTATGCTCTGTGCACACTAGTTTTCCAAGGGTTTGCATAATTAGATCGAGTCTTTTTCATTTTTTGAGTCATTGTGGATTTAGGCGCAGAACTTCGCCATTCTCTTCATTTAGCAGGACTTCCACCTTCTGCGTCTCCTCCTCCTTTGGGAGAGAGAAACAGACAGTCCAGGAAAACTACTTCTCACGTTGATTCACACATGATGGGAGATCACAAGGATGAGATTCCTGAGATGTCTTCTCCACCTCATAAGGTTGGGGATGCATATTCTACTCCCATATATGATCCTTCACCGAAAATACCTTCACATTCTGGTTATGATCCCTCATTCACAGGTCACTGGTATTGATTTCCAAGCAACGAGACTCATCATGAACCCACAAGCACTAGTCATGTTCATTATGGCATGCATGATATCCCTGCACACGATCTAGCACATCATGCTGAGTTAGAAGTTGAACCTAGAACTATGCCTGGGGAAACTCCTATTCCTTTCCATGTAGAGATATTTGGGAGCACTAGTCACATTGCACCTTTCATCCCAGTGGTGGAAGCTACCTCACATGTCCGTCCTAGACCTAGTGTTAGTAGTCATATGCGGATACCAGAAATGAGATGAGTGACCATACGGAACACAACTTATATCCCTTGACATGTCCCTTCATCCTCAAACCCTACTCCTTCGAATGCATTTTTGACAACCTTTCCTCCCCCTCATTCACGTGGTCCTTCAGGCCAAAATATTACTACTAGCCATGTTCGTACTGTGACTTCTCACACGGTAGTATCTCAGAGTCAAATACCTCCCGTTGTCTGGGGAGTTCATATTCCTAATTTTGTATCGTCTCATAGTCCATTGCAAGGAGTTCCCCATATCCCTAACTATGGAGCTTCTCATGGGACATCCCATGGGACACCTTATGGAGCTTCTCATGGTCAGTCTTATGGACCGTAGTATTGACCGAACTATCAACCCTATGGGTATGGGTATCAACAACCTGCTTAATCTTCCAATTATGGCTTTGTAACACTGCATAGTCAAGGTACACCACATCATTATGCTTCCATGCATCCCTACATTGCTCAAATGGGAGGAGGATATTATTTCCAAGGCCATGGTATTTATAGCAATCAGCCTTACATGAACCAAAACTATCAAGGAGCGTGGAATAGACCAGCTCAACCTAGGCTCCCTTTCCTCGCAACGTTGAACTTACCTAACTTATCGAGACTTAAGAACGATCCAGTATCTCATGACCCGGCCTGGCCGACCGTCCCTAACAAGCTTTCTTCTAACATTCCCAAGTTCGAGGGAAAAGCTGGAGAAGATCCTAGTGAGCATGTTACTAATTTTCACCTTTGGTGCTCTTCCAATTCCTTACATGACGACTCAATTCATTTAAGGCTATTTCAACACACCCTCATCGATCCTGCAGTGAAATGGTATATAGATTTACTGAGGGGGGCATTTTTTTTATTCGATGACCTTGCCATGACTTTCCTCAATCACTTTCAGCTACCCATGCGTTATGATGTTGGTACAGAACTATTGTCGACATTTCGACAAGACAAAGCCACACATATCTCAGATCATATTCAAGAGTGGTGTAGATAGAAGCGGTTGATTAAATCCTTTATACCACCAAAATTTCTCCTTGAGTGGTTCCTCAAGTCGTTGTTACATTACATCGCGAAGGATGTTTCTACATCCGGTGTCCAAAACAAGGAACAAGCAATCTTTAGGGCACAAGAGTTGGATTTGATCTATGCTCAATCCAAACTTTTGTATGAGATTATACCTAATGCTCCGCGATCTAGTTTCGATCCCAAGATCAAGCCTGGACCACATGCTGATAGCATTGTGGGTTGCACAAGTGCCAAACCTGTGGATTCGGTTGTGAAACAAGTGAGCCAATTTTCTATTAATCAATTCGCTTTGGGACAAGCCACGACTTCATCTCAACCCACCCAAACGGCGAGTGTACTTTCCATGCAATCGTTGAACCAAAAGGGCAACTAGCAGTTCAGAAGGAATAAGAAAAAGGGTAAAAATAATCGTAAGGTTGGGAACAAGAATGAAAAATGCTAATTTTAATGACAAGAATGCTCATAATGCTGGGGGGGAGAAGCAGTCTAAACGTAAGGTAAAGTTTCCTTGCAAATTGTGTAAGGAGGACCACCTCACTCACTTGTGCCCTCATATGGAAGATGCCTCGAGATTCATAGCACAGGGCCCAGCTGTGCTAACTAATCCTTTACCCCATAATCAAAATATGAACTCAAGGACCAATGATCCTCATTATGCATCGGGTGGAGATCAAAATCCACCAGAAGCCAATACTGGTCATGGTTGCATCAACATGGTACGTGCTACTAAGGTTGTGACTCATGCGAAATATTATGGTTCGTCACAACTAGACCTTGGAAAAGAACCTGCTCCACTTGAGAGCCCTTTGCATATTGAAAACCCTATGGATAAACCTGAAATTGTACCTTGCATTCCTAAGGGAGTCCTAAATCATTTGGGGCACAATCCTAATTCCTGAGACGCATAGAACTATTCTGTTGTCAAGGATTTGGGCCAAAATCCTTGTGCGATGTCCGCGCTTGAAGTACTTCAGAGTTGTCCTCCGCAAAGGAAAGCCTTGCTTTCTACTCTTAGGGTTAATGACGATAAATCTTCTTCCATTATAAAATTTGAAACCATGGGACTACATCCTCGCTTGCCTTACTACATGTATTTTTTGATTCATGTAGAGTGTCTTAATATGACCATCAAATGCACTATGATTGATGAAGGCTCTGCTGCTTCCATGATGTCTTTGTCATGTTGGAAGGGTTTGGGTTCTCCTAAGTTGTCTCAATCCACTACCAAGTTGACTGCCTTTTATGGTATATCATTTCAGCCCCACGGGATTATTCCTTTGTTAAGGTCCAATTGGGAGGGAAGACCATCACAATCGAGGTCAAGGTGGTTGATGTGCCCCTTGACTACAATATTTTGCTGGGCCGAAATTGGATGTACAGTATACAAGTCGTAGCCTCTTCTCTCTTTCGAGAAATATGCTTTCCATTTAATGGGAAGATTGTTACGATTGATCGGACATCATTCTGTAATCTGAGTGTTAATGCATCATAGAGAGATTCTATCCCGATTATCGATCATTCTCAGCCGGAAACTGGGAGTGTGGGTGTGGGTATGTATCCATCTCTTATGAGGACCTTTAGCTGTCCTGTGCCCATTCTTATGATCGGATCTAGTTTTGGTGGGGCTTCATCTTTGTTGAATTCAATGTCTTTTCGCACTACCCATATGGAAGATCCTTGGATTCTTCCTTCACTGAGTCCTTCGAATGGACCTGTTGAAAGGATGTGCCATTTCCTACAGCTATGATAGCATATCAAGAGAATATTGATTGTGTTGCAGATCCTAGTCCTTCCTCTTCGCAAATGGAGGAGGAGGACCCATATGTGCTGTTTGCATGGGAAGTTGATTCCTCTCACACACATGATTTCCTTGACGATGTTTTTCCATCAAATGAAGCCATTATTGAGGCCATGTCTGGGGCTGAGCCACCTTGGGAAGAGTTACATCATAGATCATATTTTCTTTCCAAGATTAACCGTATGGAGCGTGAGGAATTTAGGGATATTCTTAGCGAGAATATTGGTAGTCCCATGGTTCCATTGAGCTCTCCTGGTCAGATGGCTGATGGGAACATGGCGAATTTATCACCTACTATTCCTATCAATATTTCTCGTGATCCTGGCAAAGTTGAGAACGTCTACATTGGGGCGGATTGTTCCCCTGATGAAAACAAGGAGTATATCGAGCTATTTAAAGAGTTTCGTGACATCTTTGCTTGGTTGTACAAAGAAATTCCAGGTATCGACCCTCGTATTGTTGAACATGAGATTAATACCTATTCGAATGCGAAGCCCGTTCGACAACATTTGCGTGTGGTGAATCATAGAAAAGGGCCCGCTATTAAGGCAGAGATAGAGAAGCTATTAAAATCTAGTTTTATCTATCATGTTCCCTTGATGAAGTGGGTTTCAAATCCCATTCCGGTTGATAAGAAGCAGGGAGCGATCCATATATGCACTGATTTCCATGATTCAAATCGTGCTTGTCCTAAATATAGTTTTCCCACACCATTTATTGATCAGATTTTGGATGAGTGTGCGGGAAGCGAGGTATTCTCCTTCATGGATGGTTTTTTGAGATATAATCAGATTTAGATCAAACCCGAGGATCAACATAAAACTACATTTATTTGTCCTTGGGGTACTTTTGTATATCGAAAGATGCCTTTTGGTCTTAAAATTGCCAGAGCCACATTTCAGCGGGCTATGACTTTAATTTTTCATGATCTCAAAACGATTATCGAAGTGTATTTGGATGATCTTGCTACTCATTCTCATGTGAGAGTGTGTCATCCATACCATTTGAGATTAGTATTCAAAAGATGTCGCTATTACTAGGTTAGGTTAAATCGTCATAAGTGCATCTTTTTCTTGACTCTTGGTCAATTGCTAGGGTTCATTGTATCCAAGGAGGGTATAAGAGTCGATCCCTTAAAGGTTGAGGAAATACTTCAATTGTCTCCCTCGCGTAATATTAGTTATCTTCAGTGTTTGCAAGGCATGGCAAATTTCTTGCAGAGATTTGTGGTTAATTTTTCCAATTTGACTAAAGGCTTTATGCGTATTTTAAAGAAGGACACTACTTTTTGCTGGGATGAGTGAGCCCAGGAGTCCTTTGATGCTATTAAGTGAGCCTTAGCATCGGCCCCCATGCTTAGTACATCTAACTATAGCTGTGATTTTTTTATTTATGTGGCTGCGTCCATGGATATGGTTGGTATGGTTTTGGTTCAAAAGGATGAGGAGGTCCACGAGCATGTCATATATTATTTGAGTAGAAACCTTATTGATGCGAAAAGCCGTTATTCTCATGTGGAGAAACTTGCCATGGCCACCGTTCATGTGGTTCAGAGATTGAGAGATTAAATTCTCCTTCACCAAACCTTGGTGGTAGCTCATGTCAATCCATTTAAGTTCGTCCTCACTAGAAGGATGATCGGGGGAAAATACAATAATTGGATTTTTATTTTGCAAGAATTTGATCTCGAATTCGTTTCGGCGAAATCAAAGAAATCGTTGATCTTTCCGGAGCTCATTTCTAATTTTCCAAGTGTGGAGGAGGAGCAAGTTTATGAGGATACGTTTGTCAATGAAAATATTTTCCTTATCTCAACTTTGGACCCATGGTATGGGGATATCATTGTATATTTTCAAACGTTGAAGGTCCCTACTCACCTTTCACGGGATTAGCGATGACGATTACGTCATGTAGCTAAGAACTACCTCATAGTGGATAACACTTTGTACTGCCATGGGGTAGATTCCATTTTGCGTCGTTGTTTAACCCATGATGAGGCTGAGTTTGTGTTGAATGATTGCCATGGAGGGGCATGTGGTGGTCATTTATCTGGGCTTTCTACAGCCCAAAAAATCTTGAGAGCGAGATTTTTTTGGCCGTTGATATTCAAATATTGTGTCAATGCGGTCAAGAAGTGTCACCCTTGCTAGGTGTTTGCATGTAATATGTGCTCTCATCCTACCCTATTACATCCTATTATCACTGTTGGTACCTTCACCAAGTGGGGGCTTGACTTCATGGATTGCAACCTAGCTTCGGATGGGGGGCATCATCACATTATAGTGGCTATCGATTATTTCACGAAATGGGTAGAGGCTATGCCCACGATTAAATATGATGGTGAGATAGTCACGCATTTCATTTTCAACCAAATTATTACTCAGTTCAGCATTTTGAAAGAGCTTGTCACTAACCATTCAAAATAAAATGATGGAAGAGTTGGCTTCAAAGTTAGGGTATAAGCAGGAGCAATCCTCTTCTTATTATCCTCAGGTGAATGGACAGGTTGAAGCAGTGAATAAATCACTTAAGTCCATTAGCCAACGAACCATCGCGCAAAGCAAGATGAATTGGCATATCATGTTATATCCTGCTTTGTGGGCCTATAGAATCGCGGTCTACCACTGGTTTCTCTCCATATCATCTCGTACATGGGGTGGAGTCTGTCTTTCTAGTTGAATGCAAAATCCCTTCATTGAAGCTAGCTATAGAGCTTTTATAAGACACTTCTGAATTGGAGGAAATTTTGGTCCACTTAGAGCAGCTTGATGAGCAGTGCCAAGATTCCTTAGTGGATCTAGAAGTAAATAAGCATTGCGTTAAGGTCTAATATGATAAGTATGTTCGTTCGAGGAAGTTTAGTGAAGGTGATTTGGTCGTTTTTTGGAATCAAGATAAAGAACCCTTGGGGGCAGGGAAGTTTAATCCCATGTGGCATGGTCCTTACATAGTCAAACATGTGTTAGAGAAGGGTGCCTATGAGCTGGTGGATCATGAAGGGACATCCTTGGCAGAGCCTAGAAATGGGATCTATCTTAAAAAATACTATGTATGATCTTCAGTCAGGGCTGATTGTTGTATATTATTGTATAGTTTTTTGCATAGTTAGGTTTTCTAATGGTGATTGGGATTGATGATTAGCTTTCGTTTCTTAAGGCAGATGTCAATGGAGTCTTTCGCTTACATAGGATTCATTAATGGTGCTAGCCGTCACACTCAAAACTCAGCTTCAGCTGCTTGGGTGATTTATACTACTATAGGTCAAGTATTATCTTCAGGAGGCGTAAGTTTATGGCCTTATTTGAACAATGTTGTTGAATATAGTGCCATTATCGAGTTATTGCGGGATGCCATTTCACATGGTGTTCTCTCTCTTGAGATACGTCTTGATTCGCAATTAGTGGTTTCATAGCTTAATGGCTTGTATCGTATTAGGGATCCGACATTATTATGAAGATTCTTACGTGTGAGATTGCTAGAATGACAATTTGAGATCATAACATACATACATGTTTCAAGAATTTGTAATCAAGTTGCTGACTCATATGCTAACTATGTGTTAAATTGGCATTTGTTTCATAGACCATAAGCATATCACAAACATACATTTTTACACACATGTAAATAAATAAAATTGATCATCATAAAAAAATTTCATTAAACATCCAAAATGTGACGTCATAATACATAAGTTTCATAATGCAAAATTGGGGCTTTCGAGCCACCAAAATATAATACACAGTAGTACAAAAAGAAATACTCTCAGGGCTCTAAGCCTGAGGAGAAGGAGGGCGGTTCTGATCGTGGTAGCACACGATGGCTCTAGCTAGCCGTCAAAATAATAGAACCCATGCCTATGGTACACCAACCACCTGGCACTGCATGGCCTCAAGCAAGTCCTCGACTTGCACCATGGGCACCCTATGTGTCAAGCATACAAAGTTTGTGTGGATGCTTTGGAGTGTCTGCTCCACATCCACACCAATGATGTCATCTCATCTTCCCATCCGTCTATGACGAGGGAAACTGTCAGGTTGCCGTGGTCCAACATCTGTATACACATGACAGATTGTCACTATGTGTCGTCACACCAAAACATGTCATTTGAGTCAATATATCAAAAAACACAAAAAAATTAATAATTCAAAAAACTTAAAAAGATGGTTTGGGATTCATTACCTATGTCACCATATGCCGCTCTTGGTGGTAGGGGAATGTCTGGATCTCCCCAGAAATCTATCCCTACATAGGGGTAGTCATCGATGGAAATGATCTGTTGCCACCACCATGGAAAGAAGTTCGCTGGGTAGGGGTTAGCCACCCTACCTCTGCCCAGTCTGTGCATAACATTTGCCCAATGTCATTGGGCCAGATATCAAACTCCGTGTGGAGGAATGTCCACTCTAGGGCTTAGCCCTGGTACACACTCAAAGAAGAACGTGCTTAGTATGCTACCGAAACCGAGGTTTCTCACCCTACCCATCTTGCAGTCACTGAGTTGTTGCTTCATGTTACTCAACAATGTAGTGCTCCATTCGTACACTGTGGGTCTCATACACTCCACCGCATAGAACATTAATGACCGCGAGGCCTGGTGGAGTGAAGCTAGTCCGGCTATCCTGCCGAGTGCTAATATTATGGCCTTCAGTCCCAGCACCTGGATTGAGTTTTTCGAGATTTGACTCCCAACCTTTTTCATGTCTGGAAATAAGTACACTACAATGTACTCATCAATAGTCAGGCCACCTCTGGGCACGCGAGATTGTAGGTTTACCACCTCTCCTCATCGGGATAATCCAGTAATAAAGTATATGTCCTCAATATCTATACCGAGGGACATCCCGTCAATGTGAAAAGACTCCGAGTCTAGATCCCAGTAATCCATTAGCATCTGCAGGAGTCTTGGTTTGGCCCTCAAGCTACCAAGACACCAAAACTTATAGAAAATGCATGCACGTAGAGCTTTTCAGGCCATTAAGTCACCTTGAAAAGCCTCTTCTACATCACCATGTTCCCTCTCCCTCCATTCTAGAACCGTCCTACACATAAAACATGATTTTTGATCATTATTTGCCTTAAAAATCCTTGTTCGTGGCCGCATACACGACTGTTTGCAAAACAGCCGCGTATGTACGCGGTTTTGGGAGGTTTTTCTGCATATGGCCATTCCTATACGTGGAAAAAACCTTGATATCCACGTGGTCTGAAACGCCTACTTTAGATTGGCCTAGAAAATAAAATTGACCATGAAACTGAAAAAAATTGCATGAAATGGGAAAAGGAGGACATGAGGAGTTACCTGGAACAAACGGTGTCGAATTTCGTCGAACGATGCTCCTGGAATTTGCATTGGAAGTTTTGAGCTCAAATAGGTAAAAATTTCAAATGATATGGAATTTTTGAATTTTTTACTATTTATAGAATTTTTTTGAATTTTTTTACCCACTTTCTATAGTTTTTTACCGTTTTTTACCATTTTGGACCGTTTTGGACTAATTTGATGATGTAGGAGTCCATTTTGAGCATCGTTTAACCGTGGTTTTGACTCGTTCGTGCCGATTTAAGGTATTATGTCTAAACTGGCATATAGGTTAGGTTTCAAAACCATTTGCACTTTGCATGACCTTATGACCATTTCATTATAACCTTAGGTACGAACCCATTCTATCTTGTCATGGAACCTCCTTGTTGCTTTTAGAAGTGACATGATGTGAATGGTAGAGCTTGACCATACATGGGTGCCCTAGTTAGCTCCTATTTTGCATTTGGCGCCCATGCCGACATTTTTCCTTTAGGGTGTGGGAGTCATTTGTATAGTATCTCCATGACTTTATGCAAGAGCCTCATACTCCTCTTGATATTTTTGCTAGCCTTTTTCCCCAGGACTACCTTATGTCAAGCTGTAATTGCATTATCATGAGTTTTTCTTTCCTTATTGAGCCTTATGCCAACTTCCCTGACTTTGATTATCAGTTATATAGCCCACGTTTGTCTCTTGTCT
The DNA here is from genome assembly GCA_001517045.1 of Pseudotsuga menziesii. Taxonomy (NCBI): domain Eukaryota; kingdom Viridiplantae; phylum Streptophyta; class Pinopsida; order Pinales; family Pinaceae; genus Pseudotsuga; species Pseudotsuga menziesii. Next base: position 472,121 of record LPNX011173217.1, read on the forward strand.
AGCCAAGCAGAGCCATTTTACATATCTTTTGCAGCCTGATTCCCCATTTTTTACCGGGAGGGGACTTTCCCCCGAGTGTTGTTATCCTACACATGTTTCCTTGCATTGAGCATTGGTACATTCCACTGCTTGGAACTAGTTTGTTTGCCCCTTGACAATCATCTCCTCCTAGTCTGTAACTATAAAGCACTTTGTTCTTTTTCACGCTTTTTAAAATATTTGAAAAAGTCCAAAAAAATAAAAAAACCAAAAATCCGGATAGGAAAAGATGTTATCTTTGGCAGCAGTCGAGTCATGTCGCCTTCAAACAGAGCACTATATATCACATCTATTGATTGGGTTCATAGTTTGACTTTAGGAGTTGTACTCATTTCTCTGAGTCTATCTCCATCGACTGGTTAAGCTTCCAGTCCCTATGGAGCCTCTGTCGATGCCTCCTGTGTCGCAGAGATGTCCCAGTTTTGTATATTGAGTCTATGCTTCCTACATTTAGTCACCATTCACCTTTATGCTCTTGTTTGAAGGAAGTTGAAACCTGAGTCGGCAATTCCTCAGTTCTCTTGACTTTGCATGTCGGCCATTCCCGGTACTGATACTGGTTCGTGCACATTATGATCAATTCCTTCCACATTATACATCTTTGCTGAGTACCGTGTGTTGGATGATGAGGGATTCATTAATGTCCTCCTTCCAGTGGATTTCATCCCATTGACTTCAGATCATTTATTCTGGGATAGGAATCTAGAGTCATTTTGAGTGCCTTGAGACTTGCAGTCATCAGTGGTAAGTTCTCTCACCATTGACATTTTTGGGAATACATCAATGTCCCCTAATATATGGATTCTTTCAAGTGTTTGACCTCAACACATTTATTCACACTTGTTATTTTGAACTCTAGTACCTTGATTCCCATTTTCATTATTGGTGGGTGAGCTCGCATCTGTTAACGGTATACATCAATGACCGGTAATTAGACGATGGAATACTATGTTTGACGTCGACACTTCTATTCACATAGTAGGACATGTACTCATAGCGTATTGTGTAGAAGACCTTCCAGATTAGTGGCATTTCATATATGCTACCTCCTTGATCGTGCCAGTGTTCATGAGATTTCAGCTCTTGTGACTTGATTCCAGTGTATGTCAGATAGCTTCCGCTTTCATGGAGATCATGATCCTTTGTATATCTTCATCATGGAGATTCTGATATATCTATATTGTATGTGGTGATAACCACACATGTCATATTTTTTATCATGCCTATTCATGGCCATTGTAGTCTTATATATTCGGGACTGTTGTATTTACTTGCAATCATGTGCAGAGTTTGATTATTGTATTATACTGTTGGATGGTTGGTTCTTCCACCTGGTTCTTCATCACTCCACTTCTTGTATGGACTTATAATGTATTTCGTCCATCGTATCACCCCTTTGACCTCACACATTAGGGGGCATCTGTTACAGCGGATTTTACCACACATGGTGGATCACACATTTATGGCCTTCCCTATCCCTATGCAGACTCTTTGGACCTATGGACCATTTTTGTACATTTGATGTTTCCAATATCATCCCTAAAAACATGCATTATTTTCCATACAAAAATTTTAAACCTATTCTCACGTATATACGTGGATATGACCCTCAAACCTGCGTACATCGGGTTGTGTGCAAAAGGTCAAATAGTTTTGGGATTTTCCTTGATGTGGATCCGAGTCACTTGTCTCTTGGCCTTCCATATGCCTTGAGATCACTTGGATTTGACCTTCCATTACCCCATTGAAGCACTATATAAGGAACCCTTTGGATACAATGAAAGGAGATGAATTTAAGAGCAAGAAAACTATAGTCCATTGTTGTCGGAGCTTATACTTGAGTCTGCATCCCTTTGTCCCTTGGAGAACTTTGTGTTCTTACCAATATTTCCTTTGCTTGTTGTTATGGAGAGAAATTCCTATGGCTTGGGGTACCACAACAGACAGCTTGACTCCAAAAATCAATCATTTCCAATATGCAATAGAAATTAAACATCTAACACTAAAGGATCAGACCTTGTACCTTATTCTGGACGGTTGAAGTAGATCCCCGTTGAGCTTTCCAACTTCAGCTTGAATTGATAGATTACTTCCTCAACAATAAGTAAACAATACAAGCATACTATATATCATGGTGTTAGATCTATTCTAGCACATATAATCAACAATGTATAAGCATTTGAAAACATCCCATGGATAAAATATTCATTCAAACATACATTATTGGACAGGAAAAGATATTTCTATTAATATAAAATCAGAGATTACAATGGATACAACCTCTATCGGCACATCTGCGAATCGAAGAAACTGAATCCCCCACTTGGGCCTCCACCACCTCAATCCTCCATCTCTTGATAGCAAGCTCACAAGCAAAAGGCAAGCTTGGGAAGAACACAAAAGTGCTCCAAGGGACAAAGGGATGCAGACTCAAGCATAAGTTTTGGAAACAATGGAATATAGTTTCTTTGCTCTCAATTCTCTCATATTCCTTCAATGTACCATATATTTCCTTATATAGCTTTTCAAAGGGGTAATTAAAGGTCGAATCCGAGCGATCTCAAGGCATAGGGAAGGCCAGGAGTCAAGTGAGTCAGATCCATGTCAAGGAAAACTCCAAAAGGATTTGGATTTTGTACACATCCCGATGTACGCGGTTTTAGTGGTCAAACCCACGTATATACGCGATTATAGGTTTAAAAGTCATGTGTATCATTTTTCACAGGTTTTTAGGGATGGTCAAGGAAACATCAAAGGAAAAAAAATGGTCCAAGGGGTCTAAGTAGTCTGCAGAGGGACAAGGGAAAGGCCATACAAGTGTGATTCACCTGGAGTGGTAAAATCAGCTATAATAGATGCCCCCTAATGTATGAGGTTAGAGGGGTCATACGATGGTAGAAATACATTATAATTCCATCCCAGAAGTGGAGTGATGAAGGATCCCAAATGGAAGACCAGCCACCCAATCAACATAGTACAATGATACAACTCTGCACATAACTGTAAATACATATAACAGTCCTGGATACATAAGAGTACAATAGCCATGAATAGGCATGATACAATATATCACATAAGTGGTCATCGCCACGTACAATATACATAGATCAGAATTTCCATGATGAAGATATACAAAGGACCATAATCTCCATAATAGATGAAGATATATAATGGATCAAGATCTCCATAATGGCTGGAAATGTCTGACATATACTGGAATCAAATCATAAGAGCTGAAATCTCATGAACACTGGAACGATCAAGGAGGTAGCATATAGGAGATGCCACCAATTTGGAAGGTCTTCTACACAAACCGCTACGAGTACATGTCCTACTATGTGAATAGAGGTGTCGAGGTCGAACATAGTAGTCCATCATCTGATTACCGGTCATTAATGTATATCGTTAACAAACACGAATAATGAAAATGGGAATCAAGGTACTAGAGTGCAAACTAACAAGTGTGAATAAATGTGTTGAGGTCGAACACTTGAGAGGATCCATTGATCAGGGGACATTGATGTATTCCCAAAGATTGTAGATGGAGAGAGAACCTACCACTGATGATTGCAAGTCTCAAGGCACTCAAAATGACTCTAGATTCCAATCCCAGAATAAGTGATCTGAAGTCGATGGGATGAAATCCGCTAGAAGGAGGGCATTAAGGCATCCCCCATCATCCAACATGAGGTACTCAGCAAAGCTGTATAATGTGGAAGGACTCGATCATAGGTGCATGAACCAGTAACTATACCAGGAATGGCTGACATGCAAAGTCAAGATAACTGAGGAATGGCCAACTCAAGTTTCAACTTCCTTTGAACAAGAGCATAATGGCGTATGGTGACTGAATAAAGGTAGCATAGACTTGATATACAAACTGGGACATCTCTGCGCCACAGGACGCATCGACAGAGGATCCATAGGGACTGGAAGCTTAACCAGTCGGTGGAGATAAACTCAAACAAACGAGTACAGCTCTTAAAGTCAAACTATAAACCCAACCAATGGATGTGATATATAGTGCTCTATTTGAAGGCGACACGACTCGACAACTGCCAAAGATAACATCTTTCCTTGTCCGGATTTTTGTTTTTTTGGTTTTTTTGGACTTTTTCAAATATTTAAAAATCTTGAAAAAGAATAAAATTGCTTTATAGTTACAGACTAGGAGGAGACGAGTGTCATAAGGGAAAACAAACTAGTTCCAAGCAGTGGAACATACCTATGCCCAATGCAAGGACACATGTGTAGGATATCGACACTCAAGGGAAAATCCCCTCCTGGTAAAAAAGGAATCAAGCTGCAAAGGATATATAAAATGGCTCTGCATGGCTAGACATGAGACAATCTTGGGCTATATGGGTGAAACGTAATGTCAGGGAAGCCGACATAAAGCTCAATAAGGTAGGCAAAGCTCATGATAATGCAATTACAACTTGAAATTTGGGAGTCCTAAGGGAAATAGGCTAGCAAAAGATCAAGAGGAGTATGAGGCTCTTGCGAAATGTCATGGAAGTACTATACAATAGACTCCCACACCCTAAAGGAGAAAACGTCAGCATGGGAACCAAATGCAAATAAGGTACTAACTAGGGTACCCATGTAAGGTCAAGCTCTACCACTCATACCATGCCACTTCTAAAATAGCAAGAAGGTTCTGTGGCATAATAGAGTGGGTTCGTACCTAAGGTTATGATGAAACAGTCATAAGGTCATGCAAAATGAAAACGGTGATGAAACCTAACCTATATGCCAATTTAGACATGATACTTGAGATTGAAATGAACGGATCAATCCAATGGCTGAAACGACACTCAAAAAGGTTTCCTACATCATGAATTAGGTAAAAAAACGGTCCAAAATGATTAGAAATTGTTGAAAATATAGGAAAGGGGGTAAAAATTTTCAAAAATTTTAAAAATTTCTATAAATTGTAAAAAATTCAAAACATTATCAAACATTTGAAATTTTTACCCAATTGATCTTAGATTTTCAACAGCGAATTCCAGGAGATCCACCTGGTGGAATCCACTATCGTATCTTTCAGGTACTTACCCATGCTCTTCTCTTCCATTTCAATGCAATTTTTATCAAATTCCATGGTCATTTGAGGTTTCTAGGCCATACTAAAAAAGGTACTACGGCCCATGCGGAAATCTAGGGTTTTTCCGCATATAGGGCTGGATATACATGGAAAATGCCCCCATAGTCGCATACATACACGGCTGTTCAACAAACAGTCACGTATGCGGCCGCACATGAGGTTTTTGAGTTTCTAATGGGCGAACTTGCAATTTTTTATGCAGGATGGTCCTCGAATGGAGGGAGCGTGAACATGGTGATGTAGAGGAGGCAGTAAGGGTCGATCTAATGGCTCAACAAGCACTATGTGCATGTGGAATCTACAAGTTTTGGTGTCTTGGTGGTTTGAAGGCCAAATCAAGACTATTGTAGATGCTGGTTGATTACTGGGATACAGACTCTCAGTCCTTTCAGATAGATGGTATGTCCCTCACGATAGAGGTGGAGGACATATAGTTTATTACTGGACTTTCCCGACAGGGGGAAGTAGTGAACCTTCATTCTCGTGGTGGGCCCGGAGGTGGCCTGACTATTGATGAGTACATTGTGGTGTACTACTATCCAGACACAGAGAAGGTGGGGAGCCAGGTCCTAACCAACTCTATACAGGTGTTGGGCCTAAAGGCCATTCTATTGACATTCGGTAGGATAGCAGGCTTGGCTTCACTCCACCAGGCCTCGTGGCCGCTGATGTTCTATGCAATGGAGTGCATGAGACCCACGGTTTATGACTGGAGCACCACACTACTGAGCAACATGAAACATCAATTCAGTGAGATTAAGGTGGGCAGAGTGCGGAACTTTAGGTTCAGCAGCATATTGAGCATGTTTTTCTTCGAGCGTGTTCCAGGATTGAGCCCCATAGTTGACATTCCTCTTCACAGGGTTCGAGATATGGCCCAACGACGTTGGGCAGATGCGATGCACAGACTGGGGTGAGGTAGGGTGGCCAACCCCTATCTAGCTGATTTCTTTCCATGGTGGCGATGACAGATAGTTTCCATCGATGACTACCCCTATGCGGGGATAGATTTCTAGGGGGACCCAGACATGCTGCTACCACCAAGATCGGCATACGGTGACATAGGCAACGAATCTCTACCCTCTTTAAAAAATTTGAGTTATTTATTTTTTTATGTTTTCTGATTATATGGAATCAAAAGACATATTTTTGGGTGACAATACATAGTGACATCTATCATTTGTATGCAGATGTGGGACCACGGTGGCCTGAAGGCTTCCCCCATCATAGACGAAGGGGAAGAGGAGATGATATCACGGGTGTGGATGCAGAGCAGACACTCCAGAGCATTCATACCAACTTTGTTAGGCTGACACATAGAGTTCCCATGGCACAAGTCGAGGACTTTCCTATGGCTATGCAGGGCCAGGTGGTGGGTGTACCACGAGCATGGGTGCGATTATTCTAACAGCTAGCTAGAGCCGTGGTGACCTTCCATGATCACAACCCCCCTCCTCGTCCCCAAGATTAGATACCTGGTAGTTATACATTTTGTATTACCGTGTATTATATCTTGGTGGCTTGAGAGCCCCATTTTTGTATCATGACACTATGTATTACCACATTTTGGATGTTATATCAATTTTTTTATGGTGATCGGTTTGTTTATTTACATGTGTAATAATTTGTGTTTGTGATGAATTTATTGTGTATGAAACAAATGCCAATCTAACACGTAGTTAGCATATGAGTCAGCAACTTGATTATTAATTCTTGGAATGTGTATGTATGTTATATTTTCAAATTGCCGTTCTAATAATCTCACATGTAAGAATCTTCTTAATAACGTCGAATCTCTAACATGGTACAAACCATTAAGCTGTGACACTACTAACTCCAAATCAAGACGTACCTCAAGAGAGAGAACGACATCTGAAATGGCATCCCATAGAAGCTCAATAATGGAACTATATTCAGAAACATTGTTGGAAGATGGCTGCAAACATACACCTCCTGAAGACAGTACCTGACCCATAGGAGTATAAATCACCCAAGTAGCAGAGGATGAGTGTTGAGTGTGATGGCTCGCACCATCCACGAATCCTATGTAGGTGGAAGATTCCATTGACATCTACCAAAAGAAACGAAAACTAATCACAAACCCGATCACGATAAGAAAAATACCTAACTATGCAAAACTGTACAATAATATAAAATAACCAGCCTTGGCTGAGAATCATGTGTAGTATTTCTTGAGATAGAGCCCATTTCTAGGCTCCACCAAGGCCGTTCCCTCATAATCCACTAACTCATAAGCACCCTTCTTTAACACACGTTTGACGACGTAAGGACCACACCACATGGGGTTAAACTTTCCTGCCCCTAAGGTTTATTTTAGTTGATCCCACAAAAGGACCAAGTCTCCCTCACTAAACCTCCTTGGACAGATAGACTTATCGTACTGGACCTTTACGCTACGTTTATTTACTTCTAGAGCTACCAAAGCATCTCGACGTTGCTCATCAAGTTGCTCAAGGTGGACCAAACGCTCCTCCAATGGTGAAGTGTCTGGTAAGAGTTCTACAGCTAGCTTCAAAGAAGGAATCTCTCATTCAATCGACAATATCGATTCCACTCCATGTACAAGTGGATATGGAGAAAAACCCATGGCATTCTTAACAGTGGTTCTATACGCCCATAAAGCAGGATATAACATGATGTGCCAATTATTCTTGCTCTGTGTGATGGTTCGTTGGAGAATGGATTTGAGTGATTTATTCACTGCTTCTACCTGTCCATTCACTTGAGGGTAGTAAGAGGAGGAATGCTCTTGCTTGTACCCTAACTTTGATGCCAACTCTTCCATCATATGATTCTAAAAGTGCAAGCCATGGTCAGTGACAAGCTCTTTCAGAATTTCGAACTGACTAATAATCTGGTTGAACACAAAGTGCATGGCTATCTCACCATCAGATTTAACTGTAGGCATAGCCTCAGCCCATTTCGTGAAGTAATCCACAACCACTATGATATGATGATGCCCCCTAGCTGAAGCTGGGTTGCAATCCATAAAATCAAGCCCCCACTTAGTGAAGGGACCGACAGTGATGATGGGATGTAACGGGGCAGGTTTTGAGTGCATATTATGTCCAAACACCTGGCAAGAGTGGCACCTCTTGACCGCATCAACACGATCCTTAAAGATTGATGGCCAAAAATAACCCACTCTTAATATTTTTTGGGCTGTAGAAAGCCCAGATAAATGACCACCACACGCCCCTTCGTGACAATCATTCAGCACTATCTCAGCCTCTTCATGAGTTAAACAACGTCGTAAAATGGAATCTACCCCATGGCGGTACAAATTATTATCCACTATGAGGTAATTCTTAGAGACGTGACGTAATCATCGTCGTTCATCCCGTGAGAGATGAGTAGGGACCTTCAATGTTTGTAAATATATAATGATATCCCCATACCATGGGTCTAAATTTGAGATTAAGAAGATGTGTTCATCGACAAATGTATCTTCACAAACCAACTCCTCGGCCTCACTTGGGAAATCCGATATGAGCTCTGCAAAAATTAACGATTTCTTCGATTTCGCTGAAACAAATTCGAGATTGAATTCTTACAGGATGACAATCCATTTATTATATTTTCCCCCAATCATCCTTCGAGTGAGGATGAATTGAAACAGATTGACATGGGCTACAACCAAGGTCTGGCGAAGGAGAATATAATGTCTCTATCGTTGAACCGCATGTACAGTAGCTAAAGCAAGCTTCTCAACATGAGAATAACAAATCTCTACATCAATAAGGTTCCGGCTTAGATACTACATGACATGCTCTTGGAGCTCCTCATTCTCTTGAACTAAAACCATACCAATCGTCTCCATGGATGCAGCCGCATAAAGTAAAAAATCATAGCTATAGTCTGGGGGACTAATCACTGGGGTTGATGCTAGGGCTCACTTGAGCGCATCAAAGGACTCCTGGGCTCACTCATCCCAATAAAAGGTGGTGTCCTTCATCAACAGACGCATGAAGCCTCTAGTCACATTGGCAAAGTTGACAACAAATCTTTGTAAGAAGTTTTCCATGCCTTGCAAACATTGAAGATGACGAATATTATTCAAGGGAGACAACTAAAGTATTGCCTCAACCTTCAAAGGGTTGACTCTTATACCCTCTTTAGAAATGATGAATCCTAACAAGCGACCTGACTTCACACAAAATATGCACTTATGAGGATTTAACCTAACCAAATAATGGTGACATCTTTCGAATACCAACCTTAAGTGATAGGAATGATGCATTCTCATCCAAGAATGAGCAGCAAGGTCATCCAAAAATACTTCGATAATCGACTTGAGATCATGGAAGATCAAAGTCATTGCCCGTTGAAAAGTAGCTCCGACGTTCTTAAGGCCAAAAGGCATTTTATGATATGCAAACGTTCTCCAAGGACAAATAAATGCAGTCTTATGTTGGTCCTCAGGTTTAATTTGTATCTGATTATATCCGGAAAAGTCGTCCATAAAGGAAAAAACCTCGCTACCCACACACTCATCCAAAATATGATCAATAAATGGTGTGGGGAAATTGTCCTTAGGACATGCATGATTCAAATCACAAAAATCAGTACATATGTGGATTGCTCCCTGCTTCTTACCCACCAGAACGGGGTTTGAAACCCACTCCATCAAGGGAATGGGATAGATAAAACCGGATTTCAACAGTTTCTCTATCTCTGCCTTAATCGCGGGTGCTTTTCTAGGATTCACCGCACGCAAGCGTTGTCGAACAGGCTTAGCATTGGGGTAAGTCTTAATCTCATGTTAGAAAATATGAGAGTCGATTCCTAGCATTTCATCATAAGACCAAGCAAAGATATCATGGAATTATTTAAACAGTTCGGTGTATTCTTGAATCTCAGCATGGGAACATTCTGCCCCAATATAGACATTCTCTATTCTGCTAGGATCGTGAGAGATATTGATAGGAATAATTGAAGATATGTTTACCATGTTTCCATCAGCCATCGGACCAGGAGAGCTTAATGGAACCATAGGACTACCAATTCTCTTATTAAGAACCGCCCTAAAGTCCTCACGCTCTAAGCGGTTAAGCTCGGGAAGAAAGTAAGATCTATGATGGATTTCTTCCCATGGTGGCTCAACTCCCGACATAGCCTCAATAATAGGTTCATCTGAAGGGAAAATAGTATCAAGGCAGTCGTGCATGTGATAATACTGCACTTCCCATGTTGGCAGCACATAAGGGTCCTCCTCCTCCATCTTCCAAGAGGAAGGACTGGGCTCTGCAACACACTCGAGATTAGCTTGATAAGCTATCATAGTTGCAGGCAACGGCACGTCTGTCACAATGGGCTCACTCAGAGTACTTGGTGTAGGAAGAATCCAAGGATCTTCCATATGAATCATGTGAAAAGACACCAATCTCATAGATGTCGAAGCCTCACTAGAACTAGACCCTATCATAAGGACCAGTGTAGGACAACTAAAGCTTCCCATGAGAGATGGATACATGCCTACACCGACACTCCCAGTTCTCGGCTGAGAGTGTTCAACGATCGGGATCAAAGCTCCTGAAGATGCAGTAACAGATAGATTCTTGAATGTCGTTTGATCAATCGTGATTGTCTTCCTGTTAAATAGAAATCATACAACGTGAAATAGGGAAGAAGCAATGGCTTGCATATTGTACATCCAATTCCTACCCAACAAGAGATTGTAGTCAAGGGGAGCATCAACCACCTCGACCTCTATCGCAATGGTCTTCCCTCCCAAATGGACCTTAAGGGAAGGAAGGATCCCATGTGGCCTAAATTATCTCCCATAAAATGCAATTAACATGGTCGCTGATTTAGACAGCTCAGGGGAACCCAAACCCTTCCAACATGATAAAGACATCATAGAAGCATCATCACCTTCGTCAATCATAGTGCGCTTGACGGTCATGTTAAGACACTCTACGTGAATCAAAAGAGACACATAGTAAGGCAAGCAAGGCTGAAGTCCTGTGGTTTCAAATTTAATCACTGAGGAAGAATCATCATCACTCACACCAAGGGCAGGTAGAAAATCCTTCCTTTGCGAAGGACAACTCTGAAGCACTTCCAATGCATACATCGCATAAGGAGTGTGGCCCAAATCCTTGACAACTGAATAGTTCTTGGCAGCTCGGGCATTAGGATTGTGCCCTGAACGCTTAAGGACTCCCTTAGGAATGCGAGGTGCAGCTTCAGGTTTATCCACAGGTTTCTCAATACACAAAGGAGACCCTAGTGTATTAGGTTCCTTTCCTGGGATGGGTTGTGATGAACCAGAGTCCTTCGCATGGGTCACAACTTTTGCAACACATACCATGTTAATGCAACCATGACCACTACCCTCCGGTGGATCTTGATCACCACCATATTGATCATGGGTCCTCCAGTTCATATTTTGATTGTGAGATAAAGGGTTAGTCAGCACAGCTGGGCCCTGTGCCAAGAATCTCGAGGCTTCATCGATACGAGGGAACAAGTTAGTGAGGTGATCGGCATTACACAAATTGCAAGGCCTTACACAAATTGCAAGGGAATTTAACCTTATGCTTATATTTCTTGTCCCCCCCAGCATTACGGGCATTCTTGTCATTATTAGCATTCTCATTCCTATTCCCACCCCTACGATTATTCTTACCCTTCTTACTCCATCCGAGCTACTGGTTACCCTTCTGGTCCGACGATTGCACGAAAAGTACACTCACCGTTTGGGCGGGTTGATACAAATTCGTAGCTTGTCCTGAATCATATTGGTTGATTGACAATTGACTAACTTGTTTTGCAACCAAATCCGTAGGTTTTGCACTTGCACAACCAACAATGGCATCGGCATGTGGTCTAGGTTTAACTTTGGGGTCGAAACTAGAACATGAAGCATTGGGAATGATCTCATGTAACAAATCGAACTGAGCATAAATCAAGTCCAGTTCCTGCACCCTAAAAATCACTTGTTCCTCATTCTGCACTACGGATGTAGAAACATCCTTCATTATATATGGCAATAACGACTTAAGGAACCATTCGACGAGGAATTCCGAAGGTATAAAGGCTTTAATTAACCTCTTCCGAATACACCACTCTTGGATATGATCCGAGATATGTGTGGCTTTATCCTACCAAAATGTCGACAAGAGTTCAGTACCAACATCATAACGCACTGGTAGCTGGAAGTGGTTAAGAAAAGTCATCGCTAGGTCATCGAACAAAGCGAATGCCCCCCTAGGTAGCTCTATATACCATTTCATGGCAGGCCCTGTAAGGGTGCATTGAAACAGCCTTAAATGGATGGAATTCTGGTGTAAGGAATTTGAAGAGCACCATAGGTGAAAAGAAGTAACATGTTCGCTCGGATCCTCTCCCAGTTTTCCCTCGAACTTGGGTATGTTCGAGGGAAGCTTAGTAGGGACAGCCGGCCAAGCCGGGTCATGAGCTACAAGATGTTCGTCAATCTCAACAAGTCAGGAAGATTCAGCGTTGTGAGGAAAGGGAGCCTAGGTCAATGGACCACTCGCTGATAGTTCTGATTCACATAGGTTTGATTACCACCATGGCCTTGGCCATAGTGCCCTCCTCCCATTTGACCCATATAGGGTGGCATGGAAGCACCATAGTGTGGTGGACCCTGACTATTAGGAGCTACAAAGCCATAATTTGTAGAGTAAGTAGGTTGTTGATACCTGCCCCGTAAGGTGAAGAACCTTGTCCATACTGCGTTCCATAATAAGGTCCACAAGTCATCGCATGCAATGCCCCATGAGACACTTCGTAAGTAGGAACATAGGCTCCGGAAGTAGGAATATACACTCCAGATGTAGGAATGTGACCTCTAGAAGTATGAACATGACCTCCCGAAACAATGGGCGGTGCATGAAGCTGAGACACTACCTGTCTAGTAAACGCAGTACGGACATAACTCGTAGCAACGTTCCGGCCCAAAGGACCACGTGAATGAGGTGGAGGGTGAACATTCGAAGAACTAGGGATAGAGGACGAAGGGATCTATGAAACTATGTACGTACTGTTCCCTATAGTCACTCGTCTCAGATATGGTATCCTAATAGGATCACTAACCCTTGTTATAGCTAATTTCACCACTCTATGTGAATCACACTTTGTATGGCCTACCCCTTTCCCACTGCAGACTCCTTAGACCCCATGGACCATTTTTTGTCCTTTGATTTTTCCTTGATCATCCCTAAAAACATGTGAAAAATGATACACATGAATTTTAAACCTATAAGTGCGTATATATGTGGGTTTGACGACTAAAACCGTGTACATCGGGATGTGTACATAATCCAAATCCTTTTGAAGTTTTCCTTGACATGGATCTGAATCATTTGACTCCTGGCCTTCCCTATGCCGTGAGGACACTCGGATTCGACCTTTCATTGCCCCTTTGAAAAGCTATATAAGGAACCCCTTGGTACATTGAAGGAAAAGAAGAGAGAATTGAGAGCAAAGAAACTATAGTCCATTGTTGCCAGAACTTATGCTTGAGTCTGCATCCCTTTGTCCCTTGGAGCACTAGTGTGTTCTTCCCAAACTTGCCTTTTTCTTGTGAGCTTGCTATCGAGAGATGGAGGATTGAGGTGGTGGAGGCCCAAGTGGGGGATTCAGTTTCTCCAGTTCGCAGACATGTCGTCAGAGGTTGTATCTTGTAATCTCTAATTTATATTAATAGAAATATCTTTTCCTGTCCAATAATGTGTGTTTGAATGAATATTTTATCCATGGGATTATGTCAAATGCTTATACATTATTGATTATATATGATAGAATAGATCTAACACCGTGATATATAGAATGCTTGTATTGTTTACTTGTTGTTGAGGAAGTAATCTATAAATTCAAGCCAAAGTTGGAAAGCTCAATGGGGATCTACTTCAACCATCCGGAATAAGGTACGAGGTCTGATCCTTTAGTGTTAGACATTTAATTTCTATTACATATTGGAAAGGATTGATTTCTGGAGTCAAGCTGTATGTTGTGGTACCCCAAGCCATAGGAATTTCTCTTTGTAACAACCCTAGACCTAGGAGGAATATGTGATGTAGCTTCCACCACCGAGATGGAAGGTGCAATGTGACTAGTGCTCCCAAACCTCTCCGCATGGTAAGGAATGAGAGTGCCCCCAGGCATAGTGTTAGGCTTGAACTCAGATTCGACATGAAATGCCAAATCATGTGTGGGAAAACCAGACATACCATAACTACCATAACTAGTGCTCGCGGGTTCAAAATGAGTCTCAGCATCCTCCGACATTCCATACCAGTAATGTGTTAATGGGGAATCAACCCTAGAGTGAGTAGGTCTATCATGAAAGGTTCCTATCTCAGAAATCACAGGACTGAACTCAGCTAAGTCGGGTGAAGGATCATAGGTAGGAGTAAACTCCCCTTCTTTAGCCTGAATGGGAGAAGGTGGTTCAAGAATACCTTCTATATGGTCTCCCATGGTGTGTGAATCAATGTGCAAAGAATTCTTCCTAGACTGTTTATTCCTCTCTCCCAAAGGAGGAGGAGATGTAGCAGGTGAAAGTCCTGCTAAACGGCGAGAACGGCGAGGAGCCGCACCCGAATCCACAATGACTCAAAAAATATAAAAGACTCTCTGTCTATGCAAACCCTAGGCAAGCTAACGTGCACAGAGCAATCACCAATAAAATCTAAAGCCAAATGCAAGCAATCAAGGGTAGGATATGTGAGCTCCCGAATGAAGTAGGTATGTCTCTCCTAGGAGAGGCTTGAGACTCCCATACACAACAAGCGGAGGTACGTAACCAATTATTGTGGCCCTTAGCTTCAACGCGTAAAGCAACTGTGCTGTCCAGCCCCAACCTAGCCAAGACACCCGCAGAATAACCTCTGCAAAGAACCCCCTCAATATCCTAAGTAAGGCCACTAAGGTCACCTCAATATAATCAATGCTCAGGTGGACAGTCATAGGCGGGATTGACCATATGGGCAAGGTAGCAAAGCCCAAAACTCTTGAAAGAGCCCCCATATACAAATACAATCCTAGAAATATCTCCGGTGCTACTCAGTTATGACTAGGGGTCATCCCAATCAATAGCAGCTCACACTGCCTCGTGCTTAAATCCCTTTTGAGAGGAGGATCCTGAGAAACACTGGTTATACTAAGGATTTCACACACTCACCTGGAAAGACACATACATGTTGTTGTTTGGTGGTCTTGGAGAATGTACTCACAATGAACTATTCCAAGACTCTAAAACCTAATCTTGTTGGTAAACCCTATAAACTAAAATAGTGTAGTTCATTTTAATTAAGAGTTGATTTTAATTGGCTTTATTACTCAAAAGAGGAATATGGCCGTGCAACTAATGGTGTTATGACACAACATGAAGTAAAATGCACACCTAACAATCAATGCAAATGCATTGTGTCCATGATGGTATGCTACTACATGAAATGCACAATTTTCTTCAAATGATAAATGCAAACTTTCCTATATGAAATCCTAACTAATACTCCAAAGCAAATCTAGTGCAAGTACTATGCGAAATGCAAAATGCAATGCATGATGATAAGCAAATATTTTTGGATTTTTTGAAATAAAATGAGATATAAAAAGCAAAAGAATGATTCTACAACCCCCAGACTCTGCAATCATGCTCAAGTAGCACTCAAGCAAAGCACTAAGGTAAAAGAAATCTAATGCACTAATCCCAAAACAAAAAATCGAAAATGCAATGACAAGAACATTCTTAAAAAAGAAATTTACCCTAAAAAAAACGTCTCTGGTCAGAAACAGAGGTGTATACAGACTCTGGCAGTATCAAAGGAGACTCAGCAATCTTCAAACTTCACCCAACAACCATTCAACTTCCTCTAAAAGGAAAAACTAAGGACATACACGACTGTTCACAGTAAACTCGCGTGTATACGCAGAAATAGCAGAGAAACCCACGTGTATACACGACTGTGAGTTCAAAACTCGCATACAGGAAGAAAGGTGCATAAAAATCAAGGCAAACAGACAAGCTGAGACAAACTTCACACCAATCAGACACTACCAGGAAAAAATGCCCCCATACCCGACACAAAAACAAGAGAGAAAGAGCAATTCAAAGTCATTGAATGCTGATAGAAAACCCCCAAAGGACAACTACTAGGAACTCCCCAGTGAAGTCGCCAATTCTGTTATGGAGAGAAATTCCTATGGCTTGGGGTACCACAACAGACAGCTTGACTCCATAAATCAATCATTTCCAATATGCGATAGAAATTAAACATCTAACACTAAAGGATCAGACCTGATACCTTATTCCAGACGGTTGAAGTAGATCCTCGTTGAGCTTTCCAACTTCAACTTGAATTGATAGATTACTTCCTCAAAAACAAGTAAACAATACAAGCATACTATATATCATGGTGTTAGATCTATTCTAGCATATATAATCAACAATGTATAAGCATTTGAAAACATCCCATGGATAAAATATTCATTCAAACATACATTATTGAACAGGAAAATATATTTCTATTAATATAAAATCAGAGATTACAATGGATACAACCTCTATCAGCATGTCTACGAATCGAAGAAACTGAATCCCCCACTTGGGCCTCCACCACCTCAATCCTCCATCTCTCGATACCAAGCTCACAAGCAAAAGGCAAGCTTGGGAAGAACACAAAAGTGCTCCAAGGGACAAAGGGATGCAGACTCAAGCATAAGTTCCGGCAACAATGGACTATAGTTTCTTTACTCTCAATTCTCTCATATGCCTTCAATGTACCATAGAGTTCCTTATATAGATTTTCAAAGGGGTAATGAAAGGTCAAATCCGAGTGATCTCAAGGCATAGGGAAGGCCAAGAGTCAAGTGAGTCGGATCCATGTCAAGGAAAACTCCAAAAGGAATTATATTTTGTACACATCCCGATGTACGCGGTTTTAGTGGTCAAACCTACGTATATACACGATTATAGGTTTAAAAGTCGCGTATATCATTTTTCACATGTTTTTAGGGATGGTCAAGGAAACATCAAAGGACAAAAAATGGTCCAAGGGGTCTAAGGAGTCTACAGAGGGACAGGGGAAAGGCCATACAAGTGTGATTCACCTGGAGTGGTAAAATCAGCTATAACACTTGTGAGCTTGCTATCGAGAGATGGAGGATTGAAGTGGTGGAGGCCCAGGTTGAGGACTCAGTTTCTCCTATTCATAGACGTGCCGACATAGGTTGTCACTATTTTATTCTCTGATTTATATTAATAGAAATATCTTTTCCTATCCAATAATGTGTATTTAAATGAATATTGAATCCATGGATTCTTTTAAATCCTTATATGTTATTGATTATATATGATAGAGTAGGTTTAACACCATTATATGGCATGCTTGTCTTGTTTGTTGATTGTTGAGAGAGAAAATTGCTAATACAAGCAAGATTGGAAAAGCTCAATGGGGATCTACATCAACCATCTATAATAAGGTATGTTTTGAGATCCTTTAGTGTTAGATGTTGTATTTCTCTTGCATATGGGAAGGGATTTATTTCTGCGGTTACTCTATCTGTTGTGGTACCCCAAGCCTTAGGAAGTTTTCTACTAAGTGTTGTTAGTTTTGTAAGATACAAGCACATGATAAATCTAAAGGTTTTAAATTGAAGAATAAAAATTTGGTTGTCTAGTCTCTTAATTATGAGGAAGATGATTATGATTCCATTGATATCTCCAGTGAAGACATAAATTATGAATATTTAAGGGGACTAAATAAAGGAACCTTGTTACAACACATCTCACCCTTAAAAGCAAGAGATAGTCTATTAATCACATGCGCCGCACATCTCTCCCATGATTTATCCAATGCTTGGAGCCTCCATAATGGCTCACGAGAGAATTTGATTGCCAAATCTATTATCAACAAGTTGAATTTTCTAGTGGACCCACATCCTCAATCTTGTACACTTGGATGAAAGTATAATGGTTCGTCTTCCCAAATATCACACACATGCATTGTTTCATTTGGTTTTGGTTGTAAATTTGTGGATAAATTCACATGCAATGTGACCATTATGGATTGTTGCAGCCTATTTCTTGGTTGATCCTATTAGTATGGTACGGAGGCAAAATATGATGCATTAAACAACACTCAGCTATTGTATAAAGATAACAACAAGTATCTTATTTGAAATACACTTGAACTACTAAGTGAGGATGTTACTTTTTATCAATAATCCTTTCCACACCGTCATTATGTTCCATATTTGAAATGCTAGTTTCATTCAATACTTTTAGAGCAATCATTCCCATGTCCTCCTTCAACATTTTCTTTTCTCTCTAATTGGCTTCAATTTCCTCAAGACAACACCTTATGAGGACAATCTAAAATATTTTGAGTATCTTACATGTTTCAAAGTTATTTCCTCACTTGTAAATTGAAATTTGGTCACCTCTTTTCATTGGTTCTTAACCCATTTCGAAATAATTTGTAACTTGAAGAAAAAAAATTTAGTATATCATGTTACAAAGTCCTCTCAATTGGAAATTCATATTTGGTGTCTTCTTTTCTTTCGTCCACAACTCAATTCAACATCATTGATCACCTAAAATTTCTCTCCATGTTATAAATGACTTTTGTCATGATATTTCAAATCAATTGAGCATCCATGATGTTGCCAATACATATCATGAATTGATGTTGGTGACAAATACCTTGGTTAGTCATCCTACAACTATTGTTTTAGATTTTCAACGTCCACTTGTTAAAAATCAAGATTTTGACATGAATTCTTACCAAACTCGTCAACAATTTGTCACTTCCTACATTTTTTGTAAGCAAGGTCATCTACCACATTGGGCTCATTAGGTTTCTCATCACCAAATGAAACAACATTTTCCCTCTTTTGAAAGAATTGGAGGTCAATACTTCTATTTTTGAGAGGAATGATAGGGATTCTCAATGATTAGAAGATTGCATGGAATATTAGCATATGACAAGAATATTTTTCTACTTTATATTTGTATTGTGTGAAAAATATTATGGTTTGTTGGGCCAACTTCACCTGCTTTCTTATTCTTGTAATTAGTTGAGTAGTTATCTCTCATTCAGCTAAAACAAAGTATTTCCACATAGGTCAAACACCTTAAGAAAACACTCACACAAATAGCCTCATCCAAATATCTACTTGAGGCAATATAATAATGCAAAAGGAAAAATAATTTAAATACTAATTTCTCATAATTTATCATCAAGAAAATGATCCTCCATGCTCTTTAAATAGAGATCATGGACCAATTCGGTGTTAAGCCATGAATCAATAGTTGTTAAAATCAAGGTGAAGATGAACCATTGGATCACTCTATGTCTAAAAAATATTGTGATCATTGGATTAACTATGTATAGATGCATACTAAAGAAACACACTTTACTTAAAGGAACAATGGACCAAGTCTATCTTAACTAACTCCTAAGTGTCTAAATATCTTAAACATCCTTAAAAACAACTTGGGATAAGATTGAAGGATTTGTAAATGTGACACAACAAGAGAAGGTAGGAGGCATTAGAGCCTATCATCTCTTTATGACAAATTTATGAACTCCTATCATAGATTGATTTTTAGAAAAAATTGATTTTGTAAGAGAATTTATGAAGATATCTACAACTTGATCATCTTTAGAGAAAAATAGCACTTCAAGAACACGATCCTAAATAATATTTCCAATGAAGTGCATATATAGATCAATGTGTTTAATGCATTGATGTTGAATTGGATCTTTAGTGATATTGATGGCACTTTGATTATCACACCAGAGGGTAGGCAAATGTTGTTGTTGGAATCTAAGCTTTGAAAGGATTTGTCGAAGACACATGGCTTATTGAATTGCATTAATTGTGACTTGATACTCTGATTGTACTGAAGAAAGAGAAAGATATTGATGTTTCTTAAAATCCCAAGTGGCAGGTCTAGAAGAAAGAATGAAAACATAACTTACAATAGACTTTTGATCATAACCGTTGACGACCCAAATGAAATTAGTGAATCTAACCAACAAAGGAGTCCCTCTTGAATTGTACCCTAGATATACTATAGTATGATTTTGTTTCTTTGGAGTGATTTTTGTGTGGTGTTTGCATATACCAAGAAACAAGACCAACATGAAAGGAAATATTAGGATGGGTATGAGTCAAGTACAAACAAATCCCATCTAACTAACAATATAAGGTGGCATATATATCAGGTGCAATACAAGTGGTAGTATGTTTGAATCTAGATTAGAAGGGAAAAGGGATGGGTTTACAATATTCCATGTGAAAGCGACAAACAAGGTCATAGGCATACATATATTGAAAGAGAAACAATCCTTTTTGGGTTTGCAAGACTTGGATACTAAGAAAATAATGCAAATGTCCAAGTGGATCATTTCAAATTTCTTCTGAAGGTTGGATTTTACATATATTAAAAGTTTAAGGTCGCTACTAGTAATAATTAGGTCATTATCATAAAAAGTCAACGATTGTGATATTGTTTATTACTTTCTTGGTATAGGCATTGGGGTTAGAATGAAATCTAGAAAAACTAGTGTTAAAAAGAAAGCTATCTATTTTGACATATCAAGGATGAAGAGTTTGCTTAAGTTCATAAAGATATTTCTTAAGGTGACAAATAAGGCTAGAGTCATTTTGAATATAGCCAGAAGGTTGTTCCATATAATTTATTATTGTAAATCCCCATGAAAGGAAGTAGATTTGACATCCATTTTATGGGCGTCCCATCTATGTGAAGCGACAAGGGTGAGAACATGGAACATGGAGTTCATTTTAGCAATAAGGGAAGATGTTTCATTGTAGTCAATTTCTCAACTTGGGAAAAATAATTTGCCAACTAACCTTCCCTTAAGTATTTCAATGCTTCCATCTAATGCATGCTTAGTTCAATACACCCATTTACATAAAACACGTTTTCTTATTTATGGAAGAGGTACAAGATCCCAAGTATCGTTTACCATTAAGGAACGACATTCTTCGTTCATAGTTGCATCCCAATTACCTGAATGGACATAATATTTTGCAAATGTATTTAGATCACGAGTATCTAAAAACTGAACCAAAATAGAAGAGGATCATTATAACTATGAACTATGAATGTGTTTGATGTTGATCCATAGGATCATCGATAATATCACTAGTTGTTTCTTGTGTTGAACATACCCATCTAAGAATCGACTGTACTAGTGCAAATTATTGTTGAGTATATCCAATTGGAGGAATGTGAGAAGGAGTAGGTGGATTTTCATACTCATTGTCATCATTTGAAGAAGAAACCTAATTAGGATCACTGGTAGAGAATTTTGGAATAGAAGGTGTCACAATCATTGAATATGCATTGTAGAATGAAGATGGTACAAACATTGAATTAGGCTCACATGTCAATATATTTACATCAAATTTAATTGTTGTTATAATAATAATCTCATTGAATTTAGGATGAATAACTTTATAACCTTTTACATCTTCATAATATCCAACAAAAATGTGCTTCCACTCTTTGTCTATATTGCTTCCCTTTTTTAATCAAGAATGTGAACCCATGCTTCACTACTAAACACATGAAATTGACTTACATTAGGTTTAATTTGTATCCATGCTTGTTCTACTGTTATATCTTTTAAATCCTTTGTGGGAGTGTGATCAGACTATGTAATTGGCACAATTAATGAATTCCATAAAAAAAGAAGGATTTAATCCCTTAGATTAGATCATTCAATTTTTTATTTCCATTAATGTATGTTTCTTTCTCTTAGCAGCACCATTTTGTTGTGGTGCGCATAGAACAATATGTTGCATTTGAATGTCCTTTGTAGTGCAATAATATATAAATTTATTGTTTACTTATTTGCCTACATTATCTATTCTTAACTTGTATATTTGATGTTTAGATTATTTTTCTACAAGTGCCTTGTAGACCAAAAATATGCCAAAAAATTCACTCTTAACTTTTAAAAAGTAAACCAAGTGTGCCTAGAGAAGTCATAAATGAAAGTTAGGAAGTTCTTGAAGCTATATAAAGAAATAGAAGGAAGTGAATGACACAAATTGTTGGACCTAGCAAAAGTTAAGTAGAATTCGATCAGAATTCTACTCGGTAAGATAAAAAATCCAGTTGCAAGACAGAAAACAAGAATTGTGACGGATGAAAATATGTGACAGAAGCAACCATGATGGAAAGATTGGCGATGAGAGTAGTTGCGATGAGAGAAACCACGATAGAAGAAGAGCAGCGTAGTTGAAAATGACAGCTCGAATGATCATGGGTAAGGAGTTAGTTATAATAAAGCATGCTTTTGGTAATAAAGAATAATTGTATTTTGGATCGATAGTGCCTATTTTAAGTTATAACGGTATGTACGAGAATATAAATGACATCCTATAGGATAACATAAAAGAGTAGGTTGATTAGGAAAGGTATAAGTTTATAAAAGGGCAAACCCAAGATGTGTGCAAGACTGAAGTTGGTTATCGATTGTTTTTTTATCTAAGTAGTCGATTGGTTGGTCAAGTCACTGCGTAGGTAGAGAAGCTAACAGGAGATTTGTTTTAGCTAGAGGAACGATCCAGGTTGTTTCTGGATCGATAGAGGAGTGGAGAAGAGAGGAAGTATATAGAACCAAAACCAGAGAGCATGAGGGGAGAGAAGTCTATATGAATTGTAAAGAATACCTAGAGAAGAGTCTGCAAGCTAAGTGCATAGACAAAAGGTGCTAACACATTTCTCATGCCAGATGAAGAGCGCCTTTGTGGTTTTTCCTAGATGGGTTTCCACATTAACTATTGTATCTATGTGTCATTGATTAATTTGTTTATGTCTATTGCATGTATATTGTGAATAAGTAAATCTGAATATGTTGCACCACATCTGTTTATGAAGAATCCCATATATGTATGTGTCGTAGTGCTTATTGAATGAATCTGTGATAAGTTTTTTATGTTGATTATTATAATATGTGTTGACTGGTAATTATACTGGTATCTTGAATGAATAGACAAGGGATAAGAAGTATAATCCTTGGATTTTTTTGAGTGTTGTGATAAGGTACCGCGAGAGTAGAAACCCCCACCTAACTACAGAAACTTGGTTCTAGCAACTCCCCATAAGACATCTCGAATGAGACTACATCTGCGGTGCTGCGAGATGAGCCCTACTCTGCCACACTAATACTTGGGTCTTTGTTGACAACCAAGGATCTGAACCTGGGTCAACCGGAGGTGAAATCCAACAAATGGTTCCATTGCCAGGACCACAAATCATTTTAGTGGTGTTATGTTGTGACATCTGATGAAGCCAAAAATTCAAGATTAGGTGGATCTTAAGGCACTATAATTTGCACAAAAAGAAAGTGAAGGATATCGGTTGAATCAAGCCGAGTGGTTGGAGCGATTCCTATATACAGATATTCATGAGATTTTCTTTTGTGAATTTCTTGTTTTGTTGTATGAGTGGTTGTTGAGGCTAGAAACCTAGTGGAGAAACATTCAAGGAGGAGAAACGATAGATTGGATCCCTCAGCTAATTCAACAACTAAAAAGTATCAACAAACCCATATCTAGGGCGTTTGAATTTTAGGTTGACAGTATTTTGGAAGGATACATCACTGAAATTGTTGTTGACACAATATAATCATATAGTGAGGCAGAAAGAAAAATTATCCAAGGACCTGGAGGTCATTATTCAAAGTATTTGAAGACTTAGATCAAGATGCTTGTATACAAGAAAGGGATATTAAGAATGGAGTCTGATGAATAAGGATTTGTGCATAGAGACCTCATATATGTCACAAGAGAAGTTTGAGAAAAATGGAGTAGAGTAAGCTGAGATGTTTCCTGGTGATAATGAGATTGAACTAGAAGGTGGACATATATGAAGTGGAAGAAGATTTCAGTCGGGAAAGAGGAGAAGGACTGTGACCAGAAGAGGAAGTTGCAGTACGAATGGAGGAGAGGACTACGATTTGGCATTGCACTTTGATGAAGTTTATTGTGACGACAAAGAGGAATACCAGCCTATACCTTGAAAAAGAGGAGGAAGAAGAAGATCCAGATCCAGAGTGCGAGTACACCATACCCACTACCCCGCATACATCCCCGAAGGTAAGATCTAGAAACTCATCTCCTAGTGGTTTTGTTAATCAAAGTAACAATAGTTGTGGGAATAACAGACAAGGGATTCACACTATCCAAGTAGTTCCCAAAACAAATATAATGGTCGAGAATGATATTAAGTTTCCAATATTTAATGGAAATAGGTTATAAGACCCTGAGCAACATTGGTTTCCATGTGAAGCCGTGTGGACCATGCTAAAGGTACAAGATGAAGCCAGCAAGAATGATTAAATGATCACAACCCTTAGGGGTCGAGCGTTGGATTAGTACATGAAATTCTCTATGGTTTCGATAGGAGTCCCACATAAAACATTAGATCAAATCCGATAAGTACTAATAGATGAATTCAGAAAGCCCAAATATGAGTTGCAGTGCATTATAGAGATTATATAAATTATTCAATTGCCTACGAAATCTGTTTGGGACTTTGACCAGAGATTTAAGACGTTGATGGCCAGAGTATGTTTCCAGATGTCGGGCGTTCAACACAGAGAATGGTTTATTACAGTATTATTACCGCGTATTTGAATTCCCTTGATGCAACAAAATATTTTGTCGCAGACCGAGGATCCCGAATTATTATGAAATTGGAATCCTCACTTGTGAAGAAACTGGTTCCAGAATGATGCAAATTTATTCGCAACTAGCCAACCTTACAATGAAACTTCAAGATATTGATAAGGGAATAAAGTACAAGAGGAAATCTAGTGTACCAAATGTAGAAAAAATGGACACCACAAACACAATTTCCCGACATATATGAATTATGTTGCATCGGGAGCACTATGACT
Organism: Pseudotsuga menziesii; assembly: GCA_001517045.1. NCBI lineage: Eukaryota > Viridiplantae > Streptophyta > Pinopsida > Pinales > Pinaceae > Pseudotsuga > Pseudotsuga menziesii. The sequence continues at coordinate 497,204 of LPNX011173217.1, forward strand.
AATAAATACACAAGGGGTGTCTTGGTGTAGAATATGCCAGACTAGAGGCCCTCGATCAAAAGAGTGTTTGTACTTACAGAATATTGTAAGCTCGTCGGTCAATTTATACTGCAAGTTTTACCGATCAATAGGCCATGATGAGAAAGATTGCAGAGCATATCAACTACTGCAAGAAAAAGAAATTGATACCTATTTAATGAACAACAATGAACAATTGCAAGTTGAGTGAACTTAGGTTCGATATCCACAGGTTCAATTTCCTTAGAATAAATACTCTCAAAACTAGTATCTGCAACAACAATACCCTCAACCCAGGGGTGGTGTAAATTTTAGAGGCCCAGGACAAGGAGGAGGATTTGGTCATGGAAGAGGCCCAATTATATGTTATAATTGTGGGCAGTCTAGACATTTTACTAGGGACTGCATGAGTCCTACTACGACATGTTCGTATTGCAAATATTTTGATCACACTATCGAACAATGTCCATAGTTGATTATGAAGTGGTAGGCTAACAATGTGGGAAATCCAAATCCACCATAGAATTCCAATTCGAACCCCAATCACAATATCGATAATATTTATGTTGAACCAAGGGAACCACATATTGTTTTTGTAACACAAGGAGGTGTTGTGACAGTATCAAATCAAGAAGCAATGTATGGAAAATAGCAGGTGTGACTCAAAACATAAAATAAAGCACCATTCTACATCCAAAAAGAAAAAATAAATATTCCTGGACATGTGACAAGAATTCATCGACATAAATCAAGAATCGACTTCTTGAAGACAAATATTGGAGATTCCTTAGAGATTTGACTAGCTACTCTGAAAGAAACCGACGAGGAAGGTTAGTAAAAAAAAAAGAATTCTTTAAAAGTTGTTTAACACTAATACAAGATAAATATCCCGTCACATAATTGACATCTTTGATAGAACCCCAAGAAGAGGTGGAACCAAAAAAAATGGTTAATCATATCGGGAAAAGATTGAAGACTAGTGGCGAGCTAAGTATGACTGCATACATAGGAGATTATGATATGTATTATATTATTCTGGACTTGGGATCCTATGTCAACATTCTGACTAGAAAAATATGGGAGAGCATGGGAAAGCCGAGACTTGTATGGTCTAATGTCCAGCTCTGATTAGCGAATCAGTCGAAAGTTCTACCTATTGGTCGACTGAATGAAGTGACTGTTGAGATAGAAGCCCTTAAAACTTATGCTTACTTCGAAGTGATTGACATTATGGATGATACAAATATGCATCTCGTACTTCTAGGGATCGACTGGGTGATTGATAACCAAACTATTATAAATTTTAAGAAAATAATCTTAATGTTTGAAGACTCAGAGATTAGGGTAGTCGCACCAATTGATCCTCTGGAAGGACAAAGATATGTCAAGAAAGTGAATAGTGAAGGACAAGGAGATTATCTGGGCCAGATTTACAACATTACTTCTACAAGGGATGATTATTTAAATCCAACAACTGACGAAAATCCCTGTTGGCACAGATTTAGTTCATGTACATTGGATTCTAGAGAAGCTTTGGAAAAATGGAAGAACCGATTGCATGAAGTATCGATGAGAAGATGCACAATAATTACATAATATGTCCGATGGGTAGGTAACGAGTAAAGTGAGATACACACATATGAAGGATTACATAACCTGACATATTTTCTAACAGAATTTGAAGAAACAATTACAAAACATCAGTGCTTGTTTGCTCTAGACTTTGTACTGAAAAATACACCTTCCAGATGGTGGGTCGCACATAAACAATCTATCTCATATTAGCCTCAATGCTAGAAATTGGTGAAGATACGATTTGGAGAGAAGATCAGTTATACATGTCAGAAGTAAATAAGATTGACTAATCTTATTGAACACATTGAATACTTTCATGCGACATGGGAGGCATGCTCACAACAGGAATGGGTTCATCATTTTTTTCATACATTGGATATGATACCAAGGAACTGGTACACATAGGTTGAGTTGTGAAGAGGGACTCTTGAATGGGATGAACTAGATTCTAGATTTACATGCACATTCAAGTTTTTCAATGATTATCCTTCGATTGATGTTGTGTTACAAGTAATCAAGACAAAGAAATTTCAAGATATCCCTATGTCAATGTGAAACTTTAATCAGAGCAACACGACAGTTCAAAACTGGATGGAGTGCTATAATGTGACAGGTGAGCCTGATGATGATGACTCATGATACACAAACAACCTAAAGTCTGAAGGTACTCGCACAGTGGAGGGATTTGGTATTTTTAGTAACCAGATCCTAAATCCATTAAAAACCAAGAAAGTAAACATTCAATCTCTAGAGAATCCAAAGTTTGCAAATATTGGAGATTATTAAGACGATGAAACCATTGGGAAGATCACGTACCTATTGCATGAATTCCAGGATTTGTTCCCTACAAAATTGTTCCCTAAATCTTGACGCAAATATTGTGAGGCAACGACCATACCGGTTGAATCTGAAGTATAAGGAAAAGGTCAAGACATAATTATATCAAATGCTAGATGCAGGTATCATAGAACCGGTTGAAGAATCTGAGTGGATCATCCCGATAGTAGTGCAAGATAAAAATAATACCAATGAAGTACACATCTGCATAAACCTAAGAAAGCTGAACAATGCCTTCTTACATGATCCATTTCCAACCCCATTTATAGACGAGGTATTAGAAAGTGTCGGGAGTCAAGAAGTTTTTTCTTTTTCTAATGGGTTCTCTAGCTACCATTAGATCATAATCGTGAAGGAAGATCAACACAAGACAACCATTAGATAATAATGATTCCCTTTGGACTTAAGAATGTTCCTATTATATTTTTCAGGATAGTAGTGGATGCTTTCAAGGATTTTATTCATAAGTTTCTTAAGGTCTACTTCGATGACTAAACAACGTTTCGGCTCATAAAGGATAAAATTGAGAGCCTCAAAATGATACTGGAATGATGTCGATAGTATCAAATTTCACTGAATCTAAAGACATGTATCTTTTGTGTCCCATTTAGAATTCTGTTTTTCGAGATGGAATCATGGTTGACCCTACTAAAATTGCAGTCATCGTCAACCTATCACCCTCTACAAGATTGAAGTAGTTGAGAATGACATTGGGACATACATGATACTATCAAAAATTTATCAAAGGATATGCATAGGTAACTTATCCAATGGAAAAATTGTTAAAAAAGGATATTAAGTTTCAGTGGATGGAAAAATGCCAAGAAAGTTTGGATCTCCTAAAGAACAAGATGGTCACAACACCCATATTAGTTTTTCCATATTGGAAGAAGGAATTTCACATACATCTCAATGCGTCGTCTGTCACACTCGAAATTGTACTTACACATCCTTGTGAAGGATCGATTGGTCATCCTATTGCCTTCACTAGTAGGAAATTGTCAACAACAAAGAAGAATTACACTACGACTGAAAGATAAGGCTTAGCTATGGTGAATGCAGTACAAAAATTTTGACACTATTTGTTCAGTGGAAATTCCAAGATGTTCACAGACCATTCAACGTTGAAATACTTCACGAACAAGCCAGTTTTGGGGGTGGATATTTGTGGGTGCATCCTCCTTTTCCATGGATTTTATTTTAATGTTATTGTTAATCCAGGTTGACTAAACTCAGGACTGGACCACCTATCGAGGCTTGAAAGTGGAGAAGAACATGTGAACCTCGACGATAGTCTTCCTGATGCACAAATATTTGTGATCATGATGTTTGGTGATCATTACAAAGATATTATACATTTATTGAGTACGTGATATGGACCATAATGATTTAGTATTGCGTAGAAAAAACAATTAGTTGTGTGAGCTACATATTTGCAATTGATAGCTAGAAAAATATATAAAATGGGATCAGATGAAATATTTGTTGCTATGTATTGAAACATGAGCGACCAATGATATTGAATGAAGCACATGGTAGTGTCATAGGAGGCCATCACGATGGAAAAGTTGCAGTGCACAAGATATTGCAAGTAGGATTGTGGTGGCCCACTTTGCATGTAGATTCTAGAGAATAATCTCATAACTATGATATCTGTTAGAGAACTAGAAAGTCTTCGCGACGAGATGAAATGCCACTAGTACCTCACATAAATTTGCAGGCATTTGACAAATGGGTTGTTGATTTTTTCGTACGTCTTAACCCACTAATAAAATGAACAGGTGAAAGCTACATTATTACTGCGATGGATTAATTGAATAGATGGGCCGAAGCAGCGCTAGTAAAGGATTGTACTACTACAACTGCTACTAATTTTTTGTTCAAAAATGTTGTCACTAGATTTATATGCCTGAATATTTTGATAAGAGATCAGGGCACACGCTTTGTCAATCAGCTGATCAAAGAATCAACTGAATAATTCCAGATCCAACATATGAAGACAACACCATATCACCCATAAGAGAAAGGTATTGTCGAAGAATTCAACAAGATCTTGGAGAACACATTAACAAAGACTTCCAACGTTCAAAGAGATGACTGGGACAAGAAAATTTATGTGGTACTCTGGGAATATTGCATGACCTATAAGAAATTGACAGAATGAACTTCATTCCGAATAGTGTATGGACAAGAGGTTCTTATACGGATGGAATACATTGTACCCAATTTAAGGATTGCTACAATTATTCAAATGAATGATAGTGGTGCTATCAAAGAAACATTGTCGCAGCTTGTGCAGTTGGAGGAAGAATGTTTTCTATAGGTTATCACCAAAATGTTGAGAAGGAATGAGATAAAGTATGGCATGATCAATACATTAAGAATAAACAATTTTAGGTCGGAGTACTTTTCCTCCTTTATGTTAGTAAGTTATGAAATAATCCTGGCTAGCTTAAAACACGTTGGTTGGGGCCTTGTGTTGCCATTCAAATCATTGAAGGAGGCACAATACAACTAGATAAATGATATGGAACACCTTTCAAAGGACTGGTGAATGGAAGTCAGTTAAATCCTTACTAGGATAGCCATGACTTGGTCGACTGAAAAAAAAACGACAAAAATATGCAGATTTATTAATGTTTCTATTTTATGTCATATACAATGTGTCTGTCAAGGAAAAATAAAAGTGTTCGTAGACTATCTTTTTGTCATAGAAGAATAATGGTGGCACACACTCTTTGTATGTAACAATGGAATAAATGTGTCCAAGGATAAATACATGTCGTAAGAAGAGATGACTTGTCGCAAGAGGAAATTTTGTCACAAAAAGACAGCTAGCCGTAGTTGAATTAAGGACATGGGAGATTTCAGTGGTGTACTTTTTGGTCACTTTTGTCATTATTGCACAATAAATACCGTTGAAGTTACAAGAAAAGTGAGGGTTGAGTGGTGGTTTCCTTGTAAATATTTGAACGATTTCCCCATGTGATGAAAATCATTGCCACCTTTCCAATTTATTTCTCACTTGTGCGAAGGAAAGACTGGTTGAATGGGTGAAAGCATATAATTTTTGTGTTGAAGTTTTATTCATTATGTTTGCACCTGAACGAGTAAACTGAGTTGTTGTGTCTGCAACTATAATATTTGAGGCGGTTTTTTTGTAGAGTATGGTCATCTCTATCTCCAATACAAGCATTGTTGCAGAATTCGACATTGAGACAACTTCAATGACACCCACTATGGAATATTGTCGCATTTGTTCCACCGTAGGCCATGGTCATAGAAGAAGTTGAACAGATGCCATTCATATATATTAGCCGCAATAAAGTAGCAATACCACCACCAGAAGTTGAAGAATCAAGCTCCACGAGCATGCTTCCTGATTATGTTCTACCCAGACCAGCAGACACACCTAAGATTTGAATCACCAAAATGCAAGGTACCCACTAGTAGCATCGACCATACCAAAATGAGTTCGGATAATGATGAATAATAGTAAAATCTCGTGACTTCACCCTCAAAATTACAAGCTCAAGATATATTTGATGATGTCGATGAACTTTTGTTTTTATTAAAAAAAATTGTACAACAAAGGGCTTGGATGGTGTCAATGGGATAGATTATGAACGATTAAAAAGACTGGAAGATAAGTTGGATACAAGTGTTGTGGAAGAGAAGTACATGACAATGAAGGATGATCAAATTCATGAAACATAGGTGCCAGAATAGTTTAAAAACAAAAAAATGGTTTTCCAGTCCTGAAGTCCTCTAAATGTAATCCTATAATCTTGGAGCAGTTACATTTTTCAACCCTCTAATCAAAAATTTCACTATGGGAACTAGAAATATCAGTTCATTGATGGAGAACGCCAGTCACATAAATTAAGAATGAAGAGGGTGCATTGGTCAATCAGGTTAGAGCATCAAATAAGATTGTTCATAAGATGAATAAAACAATAAAAAATGCAGAGTAGAAAGCTAAGACTTGGGAGGAAAACAAGCATCGGTTCGACGTGGCCATAACACTTTCTTGCAAAAATTTTACTGATGATATGTTTGAATAAACCAAAGTGTTTCAAGTTAATGAGATTGTAGAGAACCTCTGCAAGAAATTTGTGGTTTTGGAATTACATGTGACACCTATTGGAGGAGCTAGTCGGCTTAGCTAACTAGACTCATTAGTCGACTAATTGTAGATTAGGTCGACCTCATAGGTCGTGTCGGTTGGTTGAACTGATAGGTAGCGATTATAAATGTTTTGTAAATGTATATATAGGATGTTGATCCATATAGATACTTGGTTTGGTTTATTGTATGAACCCACATGTGTGTTGAGTAATATAAGCTGTTATTCTATCTACCACTCTTGTCTCTTGCATCTGTTATGTTTATATGATTCTTTATGTGTATTACTGGTAACCCTGCAATATGTTTGATTAAAAAATTGGTTTTTTTTCTGGTAGTAAATATACGGATGAAATGACTATGACCAGATGATCTCAGACCAGGAGATTAAGAATTGGTGGAAGCATAAAATTGTGAACTATTTGTAGAATTATGCTAGGAGAAACATACTGACTATTGTGCAAGCCAAGGAGAAGTTCTTCTCTGAGACACATGAGAAGTTTGTTGAGTCCGTACCTCAATATTTGAAGAAGATACTGGATGAATCAACTAGTAAAAACTAAAGACAAAGAGTTACTCCAAAAAATGACAAGTGGTGGATGTACAAATTTGTCGGAGTGGTTCGAAAGAATTGTAGACGATTTTTGTGAAGAATGTGCTGTGGAAGAAAGGGTCTATGTTGAAAGCATCCAAGAGAGGTTCTATAATGACTTTAATGAATAGTTTCTTTGTTTTCTACTGACTCTTTTGTTCAAGTTCTTGACCGACAGGGGCACAAGCCATATTGTCGAACCTCGTCCATTATTAATTGAACCACCATATTAAGTGGGTGGAAAAACAAAAAATGTGGGAAACAATTGTCGAAGAAAGGTAGTGGGAGTACTTTCTAATAAAATAACAGCTCCACCTAGGATTACTAAAGCATTCGGGTTGGCTATGGGGGGTAGCTGGTGATGTTTTGGGGTAGAGTAGAGGAATTATAGTCGACTTGCGAAGACACCGCTGCCAGCAATGAAAATTTGGAACAAGAAAGAGATAATTCAGACAGTGAATCAAAAAAGAACTCCAAATTTACAGAAGATAAAAAGAGAGAAGAGGCATAAGAGAAGGGAAGAGCTTAGAGAGAATATTGTCATGCTCCAGAGAAGAATGACCGCCAGAGTGACAGAACATGAGAGAATCCTCTAGAGTCGAGTCATGAGCAACATGAAGAGGGTGTAGATGAAGAAGTGTCACTGATGTAAGAAGATTTGTGGATAGAGCAGCATGAATCTCTCCAAATTGATATCCCCAAAATATTAGACCTCGGTCTCTGATAATTCTAGAGTGCCCGAGTGCAGGACATTGCCAAAGAATACTTAAGAGTATGATCTGGTGAGTTTGGTTTATGGAGTCAACTAGACAATGAAGGAAATTATGTCGACCATCTTGTAATTCACCGACCAGAGGAAGGAGAATGGGTTACATTTTATTCATACCCATGTAACCGCAGTATCCATCTACTCTACCCAGGACATGAAGGAGTAACCCCCTCAGCCAATCACATCTTTGGATAATAGAGACCTGTCGAATTTGCAAGAAAGGATATCCTAGTTGCAATAGTTCACTTGGATATTGATAGAAGGAGTCAACATAAATTGATCACTTGTCGTGACAAACCAACAACTACAAACAAAACCTCTAACAAAAATGAAAGTTTCATCGAATACAGATGTGAACAAAACAGGGTTACATGAAGTATCCCACCACCACCACCCCCTCCACCACCACCTAAAGGAGACACTGATGCCAGAGACATGGAACACGTGTTTGCACACATCCCTCTCTACGAGGGCGATGAAGATCCCAAATGACATTGGTTCATCTGCGAGTCGACTTGGGAAGCAAATGCTGTTACAAATGAGGATCGACAGATGGTGCAGTTCACTGCTGCTCTATGAAAGAGGGCACTTACATGGTACATGACATATACTAAAAAAATGTCGAATGCCATGAAAGCATAAATTAAACAACAATTTCTATCATTCTTCAAGACTCCAGATGCGAAGCATCTGGAAGAAAAGAAATTAAAAATGATAGTCCAGAAATCGACAAAAACAATCCGGGAATATGAAAAAAGACTAAAAGACCTACTCATCTAGCTGGACTATAACATAGACGAGAACTTACTAATCCAATGGTTTGTTGCAGGGATTTTACAAAATATCTGGATGGACATTAGACTAGACACATTTAATACCTACCGTATCGAGGAACAATTAGAGATAATGCATAAATTGTTACGGGATCTAAACCTCAAGGTCCAAGATATTTGGTGTACAAAATTCTCAAGGACCGACCACACTAACAACAATTTCTAACAATATGTATGCTTCATTCAGTCGAAGTGATTTTTCGACAAATTCTAGGAACATGGTATACACGCAACAAAACATTGTCTGTTCAATATGAAGAATGAAAAATCTTCCTGGTGCACAATATGCGAGGTCAAAATCCACGCAACAACTGACTGCCACCTAAATTTGAAAAACCGACAAAACTACCACGCGGTCTACCAAATGAACGTTGTTGCGTAGAATAATAACAATAACATTCCAAGGAATAATAATGACCAGAATGAACAAAGAAATCAAAGGTACGAAGACCAAATATATGAGCGTTGGTATGATAATAATCACCTTGGGGGATATGCGGACCGAGGCTAATTCTATGGCAATCGAGAAAACAGACCATGATGACTAATCCAGTGCTACACATGCTTAAACGAAGGACATAGACAAGTTGATTGTCCATACAAGGATCAAATCGACCTCAAGTTTTGTACCAGCTATGGTGTTGGTGATCACTCTTTAGAGGATTGTCCCACCATGCTAGAATTAATAAAAATAAGAATGTTGATGTCTTGTCGAGTGTTAAAAAGTGTGATGTTATTTGTACAAATAATTTGCAAATAGTCACTAGACAAGGTACTAAAATTGGCAATGACAATCCTAGAATAAGCAATATAAAGAACAAAGATGACTACCGTAATTTCGTAATACAAAAGCAATTATATAACGATGCATCGAATATTTTTCAAGAATTAGCTACACGGGAAGCAAATGATGATAATTGACAAAAGATATTTCAAGAACTAATTAATATAATATACAATGATAAGTTTGTTGCACAATTTATTAACTTATTATACAGTATAAAGAACAAATATGGCATGGAATATCAAGCTAAAAGCATTTGCAGTTTAAACCAAAAAGATAAAAGTGACGCTGACCCACTTGTCTATTTAGAAATTGAAGGATACCATGTCCGATAAGTCATTCTTGACTTCAGATCTCAGGAAAAACATATGCCAAGAGATATATGGGAACATTTAGGCAGAGCTCTACTCAGTGAATTAGGCATATATTTAAATCTAGCTGACCAAGGACTCATTGAACCTATTGGTGTTTGGAAAAATGTTGACACAACCATAAAAGGTATTACCACAAAAGTTGATTTCTAAATCATTAAACCTAAGGAAGGATCTAGCTCCTTTCGATCCTTAGTGGGATGTCCATGGGGAAGGAAGATGAAGGCATCAATTTCACTGGATAAAGAAAGGATAAAACTTAAAGGAAATAGGTAGAAAATAATTTTTCCTATTCATCCTTCACAAGGTGAACCATGGACAGAACCCATAGACGAAGAATTCGATGTCCGACAACTATATCAAATACAAAACAATGAAGATTATGTTGAACCAAATATATATGGAGAACTTCATTAGGAAACCCAGATTTAGTTGGTTATAATTCAGATGCAGAATTATATGAATGGGAAATGGAAAACTATGAACTACAAGCAAGGGAGTGCTGGACCATTCAGGACATTCCAAAAAATAGAAACGTCAATGTTTCTATATGTCCATAATAGCCAACATATTCGAAAGAAAATTTAGGGAATACCCTTCTTTAGTGCCAGTCAAAACAAAAAACAGACAGTCACTTCGGTATAAAGAGAGGGAATCACCAGTCCTTCATATTGAAGAAGCATCCAAAAACATAGGTGAACATGACCGACTTTAAATCCTGGTCGAAACATTTACAGGCCAAGATGCTCGATGGTGGGATACCCATCAGTCGAGACTACAAACATGGTCGACAGCTTCAACGTATTTTGTTGAAATATTTGGAGAAAGGAAGATAACAAATCAAGCACAAATACCAGTCTTTACACAAGGTCGATGCCCTGAAAAACACATAAGTATATGTGAAAATGAATGGAAAAGAATTGGTTATAAATATGAACGAATATGGGTGCACCTATTCATTATATTTTTATCATTTAAGCAATATGATCTTAGGATATTATCTGAGAGAACAACATGCACAACAATAATCACAAGAGACAAGAGACACAAAGATTTTCCTAGAGGAAACCATAAAGGAGAAAACCTCGCAACTTCCTTAGAGATAGAATGAGCACCAATGGCAGCAGTAAAACCCAAAGACATAAAAATATGATCTCCAACAACTGTTCTCTCTCTCTCACTCTTGTGCCCCAGTGAGTGAGTGTGTGTGTGATAAATAGAGAGGCTCACTCTCTATTTATATTCTTTCATTCACTTAATGTCCACTCCAACATGTTGACCTCACTTAACAATTACTTACTAGGGCCGACATCTCTAGGAGAGTCCAATAACCTAGTGCCCGACAACTATGGGGACTTTACCCTCCAATCAAAAAGGAGAGCTAACCTTGACTCAATTGTGGGGACTATTGCCCCGACTTACAATGGAGGGTTAACCTCAATGACTTGACATGACTTGTTTACATTATTGAATCTCCCGATCAGAACATCGGGGCATGAGATGAATTGAATTGAATTACAGATACTTCCCAATAGAAACATCAGGGTACAATACATAAGATATACAAGTGAATACCTTCCAAAGTTACAAATACATCAACACTCCCTCTTAACTAGGAATTTATTCTCTCAACACAATTTATCAGCACAAGTCTTCTTCTCTATATCATTTTTATCATCATCAAGTCATCTACATCTTCAAGTCATCTTCATTTTCAAGTCATCTTCATTGTCAAGTCATCTTCATCAAGTCTTGATAATCACTATATCTGGATCATCACTTGATTTGGATCGTCACTGGATCATCATCAAGTCTGGATCATCACTTGATCTGGAGCATCACTGGATCATCATCAAGTCTATATCATCACTTGATCTAGATCATCACTGGATCATCATCAAGTCTGGACCATCACTTGATCTGGATCATCATCAAGTCTGGATCATCACTTGATCTGGATCATCATCAAAGTTGTATCATCACTAGATCATCATCATCATCATTGCTTCCACTATCTCAATCAAATGGTGCTATATCTTCATTCTTCTCGTCATAGGAAGTTCTACAGAGCCAGCCCTTTTTCATGTTGGTTGTAGGCCTATCCTATAGGTAGGTATTCAATGTCTTCATTACTTATATCTAACCATGGAATGAACCATGTCAGAAAGGCCCGCCCAACACTTACATCTGACCATGGGAGGAACACGTCCAAGAACCATGTCAGAAAGGAATGCCCAACACTCACATCTGACCATGGGAGGAACACATCCAAAACACATGTTAGAAAGGCCCTACACTTACATATGACCATGTGAGAACACACCACATCAGAATGGCTCTGCACTTATATCTGACCATGTGAGAACACACCACATCAGAATGTATCTGCACTTACATTTGACCATCTGAGAACACATCGCATCAGAATGGCTCTGCACTTATATCCGACCTCATCTTCTCAGAAAGGATCTGCAATTACATCTGACCTCATCTTGTCAGAAAGGCTTTGCACTTACATCCGACCTCATCTTGTTAGAAAGGCTCTACATCAGATCATGTGGGAACACATCCCACAATCACATCAGAATATATCTGCACTTATATCTGATCATGTGGGAACACATCCCTCAATCACATCAGAATGGATCTGCACTGATTATGTGGTAACACAACCCACAATCACATCAGAATGTCTCTGCACTGATCATGTGGTAACGTAACCCACAATCACATCAGAGCATATCTGCACTTACATATGACCATGTGATGTTTAGGATTCCACCATGTTATAAGGGCCACAACACTTACATCTAACCATGGAAGGAACCAATCCTCTCACCATGTCAGAAGGGCTCACAGACTCATCACTTTCCCTTGGAAGGAACCTCGATCTGGAGAACACCAAGCTTCTCCCTGAAGTAATCAAACTTCACTCTAGCCATTTCTAGCATAGAATCACATCAAGGTTGATTACGTATAAGGATAACCTGCAAGCTTCACGAGGACCTATTACATCCTACATGACTGATTACATCTGAGCAACCTATTAGCTTCACCAGGATTTATGCTCAGACAACCTGTTTCACTGAGTATGCTAGAACTCCCTCTTTCGAGAGATCTTGATCTGGATCACTGTTCCTCTCTACATCATACAAAAATGCAAGTCAAATCAACCAAATCAAATAGAAGTTTTCAAAGGAAACATACTACCTCCCAAATAGCAAGTGGAAACATCTTTTTCCTTGAATGTACTCAGTTCCACGCAGAACTACTTTCTGCTACACCAAGATTGCTCTTCCTATCAATGGCACTGACTACCCAATCTGAATCCACATAACCCTCCAGGTTAATGTTCTGATTCACCTCATACTTGAGCTCATATTCAACTATACCCTTCAGGTATCGCACTGCATGCTTTGCAACCATCAGGTGAACATGTCTTAATGTGTTCATAGCAAAGCAAATATCTAGTCTTGTATTCATTAGGTACATCAAGGAACAACTCATCTGACGATACATCATGGCATCAACTAACTTTGATGAAGAAACACCATTAGCTTCAGGTTAGATGCCATAGGTGTGGTTATGACCATGCAGTCCATCATCCTGAACCTCTTTAGGATCTCTACTACATACTTCCCTTGTCCCAGGGAGATTCCATCTACATTCTGCCACACCTCCATGCCTAGAAAGTAGTGCATCATATACAATTCCTTCATCTCGAACTCAGTAGCAAGTCTCCTTCCTGCAACTTTAATGAGTTCCTCTTTTCTGTCAGGAACAAGTCATCGACATATAACAGGAGCATCACTGGTCTTCCACCTTCAACCTTAAAGAAAAGGTTGGAATCCTCTTTACTCTCAGTAAATCCTAGAGTCATCAGTAAGCTATCCATCCTGTTGTACCATGTCGAACCTCGGGATCTTCTGCAGTCACTCCCTTTGAAGTGGAGCACCATTCTCCCTCTGTCTTTCATACTCTATGCATTGAAACATCCTATATTGGAGTGACAAGTAGCTTCCTCTGCTACTAATATTCTATGTATCCATATAGGGTCACTGGATACCAAAATCCTCTATCTTGAAACTTTTCAAAATTTCTTCTCGTACCCATCTGTGAGCTTGTCATCCTCTATAGGCTTTCATATTCAACCTTGTAGCAAAGGTTAAGATCTTAATCAAGCTCCTCATGTATGTGTTATCCCATGGGTGTCTTCTGAGCTTGTACAGGGCCTTCTTTTATTTGCACACATGATTCTGCCTGTCATGTGACTTCACTTCTAGTGGCTGCAAATGTCTCTTCGTAGTCTATGCCTTCTTTCCGTGAGAAGCCTTGTGCTACGAATCTTGCCTTGTATCCCATAGACTTCTCTTCAGGTCTCGATACTGCATCCTAGACATCATTCTTCTTAAAATGGTCTTCCCTTTCTTCTTGGCTACTTCTTCATAGCTGGAAGGTTCTGCATTCATCATATGATTCTTCATTATCTTGGATTATTTCTTGAACTGTCATCACTTGTTCTTCGGAACAAGTCTCATCCTTCTTTGCTTGTAGGCGATTGTACGCAATCTTTCCTACAAGTCAAATGCATTAGCTGTATGGTTAGAAACATTTCATAAGGAATATTCATAATGGAAAATTTCTTATGCATAAATATATGATCATGCAACTATTTTAGCCAATACAACATTTATCCATATCTCACAGAAACTTTCTAGATGCCTTCCATCTCTACCAGGACAACATTGAGATTGTGCACTAATCCAATATGTCAGCAAAGAGATTTCATTCTAGATAAGTATAAATGGAGAGTTGTATAGAACCATGAGCTACTTACCCATCACATGCATATTAGTAGTATACTGTCATTAATGCAAACATTCTATCATGCATAACACATCAACTGAATATAAACAAGTGCATAACAAAACAATATCATGAAATGACAATTGAATACTTATCTTTATTTGTTTCATGGGTAGACTCCTTCTTAAGCCTTCACCTTCATCATCTTCTTCATTCATAATTTCTTATCCAAAAGATAATATGGATAAGAGTTTTTTCAAGAGTTGAGTCCTTCGTATTCCTCATCGCTTGAGGGATCTTCTTTGGATGGTGAGAGCTTGATCTTCAGTTGCTCCCATCTTATTTTCTCTTATTATGAGTCGAGCTTCTTCTTGCGTGTGCTCTTACTAGAGTTTGTTGAAAGTAATCACTTCCTTCTGGCACACATTCCTCGAATGCATGAATCCCATGATCCTGGGAGGCCATGAAAGTTGGTTATCACAACTTCTGCATTCTCCACTTATTCTTCTACCACTCCAATTTGTTCTTTGATTTGAGAGACCCTTGTAAAGTATGATGGTATGGTCTCTGCATTCTAGATCTTGACATTCTTCAACTGTTTTCTCAAAGTTATCTTTTGATATATGTTCTTCCCTTCAAATATATTGGTTAAGGAATCAAACATCTATTTTGGTGTCTTTAGGAAAGACAATTGTGGTATAAGGTGATCCGTGATTGAATCAGCAATGATCTTCTTGGCCTTGACTAGGTTCTTCTTGTGTTAGGCTTTTAGCCTCATCTCCCTCTAGAACTGGAACCTCTACACTTGTGTAGGTGTCCAATTCATTTTCTTCAAGAACCAATGAGATCCAATGCTTCCATGCTTGGAATTTGTCTGTTTCACCAAACTTTTCATCAAGCTAGTGTGACTAGTCAAATGAGAACCTCAAATGTAAATAGCAAAAGATTAGATTTTACCGATTTGAGGTTTCTATCCTGGTTCCGGAGCTGGTTGATATAGGGTTTTTCAGAGAAACCCTAATTTCAAAAGTTGGAATATTTTAGATCTGATTGGATAGAAAGATAGACCTCTTCAAGGTGAGCTTTCCAATGTACTCCTTTTCTAAAAACAATGGAGGGAAGCTCCCGGAATAGGAAGCCCTAGTTTAGCAATTTCTTCTGCATAAATGTCTGATACTATTTCTGCATTATATCTGAAATTATTGCTCCTATGTGTTTGAAATTTTTAATTGAGGTAGCCTCATCTATTATTATTCCAATACCATAGGTTTCATAAGAATTGGTTTCACCAATTGGGACTTATGAACATTTTCCCAAGGTGACCTGTTTCAGGAATGTTCAACATAGTAAAGTTGCATAGACTGCCACGTGTCATTGTTTCATCTTCAGGGTCTCAAACTATTATCACAGAAATTAAATTCCACTCCATTTCTAGAACATCTTGATAAATTTCATTTGGACCTTCATAGCTCGGTATATAGCAATTATCCCCAGGTGTCCTGTTTGGGGAGGAATCATGGGAGAGGATGGAACCCTAACTTGGAGGAATCATGTCTCCTAGAATATAGTGAATATGAGGCTGAAATTGGACACAGTGTACATCAGGAATATATATTCAACTTGTGAAAGTTTTGGCACCTGATCCTTCTCCAATCTCAAGATATAGCGAATCTACCAAAACTATCAGTTTCGGTATTTTAGGATTTTTCAGGCCCGGGGTCAAACTAGGGTTTGAGTTTCCTAGAGTTTTACCCAACCAAAAATCTCGACCCAGGTCTCTAAACTTCGATTTTGATGAGGAGAGAAATCCTATGCTGAGCTTACTCAAAAATTCATCTTCTATAAAAATCCCTAATTTCCTGCACCAAAAACTGAAAATGCCCAGAATCAAATTCTGCTTCGACAGAAAGATGCGCCCTTCAATGGAGAGTTATCCTAGCCTTCTTTTGCTGATGGATTGTGGAGAGAGACCCAAAATGTAAGAATCCCTAGATTATGCAGCTACACAGTGTCTTCTTGTCAGGTTAGCTTTGATATCATGTTAGATTTTTATCATTTAAGTAATATGATCTTAGGATCTTATCTGAGAGAACAACATGCACAGCAATAATCACAAGAGACAAGAGACACAAAGATTTTCCTCGGGGAAACCATAAAGGAGAAAACCCTGCAACTTCCTCAGAGATAGAATGAGCACCAATGGTAGCAGTAAAACCCAAAGACAGGAAAAGATGATCTCCAGCAACTATTCTCTCTCTCTCACTTGAGAGAGCTTCTCCTCTCTCACTCATGCTCCCCAGTGAGTGAGTGAGTATGTGATAAAGAGAGAGGCTCACTCTCTATTTATATTCTTGTGTTCACTTAATTTCCACTCCAGCATGTTATCCTCACTTAACAATTACTTACTAGGGACGACATCTCTAAGAGAGTCTAATAACCCTAGTGCCCCACAACTATGGGGACTTTTCCCTCCAATCAACAAGGAGGGTTAACCTTGACTCAATTGTGGGTACTATTGCCCCGACTTACAATTGAAGGTTAACCTCAATGACTTTACATGGCTTGTTTACATTATTGAATCTCCCGATCGGAACATCGGGGCATGACATGACTTAATTACATTACAGATACTTCCCGATAGAAACATCAGGGTACAATACATAAGATATAGAAGTGAATACATTCCAAAGTTACAAATACATCAACACTATTTCCATCAACATTAGACAATCTACCAAATAAGTTATATAAGATGAAGGAAGCATAAGGTGAAATGTTCTTACGGAACGAACTTAAAGAAAATTTCACCAAAGATTAGAAGAATTTTGAGGTCTAAAATGGCCCTCCTAAGGAAAATAATAAAATAATAGTTAAAATAATAAAATAATATTTATTAATTTGGGAGGAAAAAAGAAAAAAACTACTTTTTGTGTTCGTATTTTTGACATATCTCCGGGTGTTTTTACTCAAATTTCAATTGGGAGAGCTTGTTGGATGCAAAATTTGATTCGACATCCAACGAGTACCCACACGGCATACTTTTGACGAACCCCGCTACCCCAAAAACAAGAAATGCATGAAAAAATGTGATGATGATGTCAGCATCACGTTCTTTCAAGTATTTCTTGTTTTTGGGGTAGAGGGGCCCATCAAAAGTATGCAATGTAGGTACTTGTTCGATGCAGAATCAAATTCCGCATCCAACGAGCTCTACCAATTGAAATTTCAGAAACAACACAGGGAGATATGTTGAAAATATGAACAAAAAAAGTAGTTTTTTCTATGACAAATATGTTAATTCAACCATTATGGTTGACTCATTTTATTGGATTTCTATTGGTTCTTGAACTCCAACTCACAAGAACTTATTGTTGGTGTGTTTTATTATAAGGCCCATTTTAGACCCCAAATTTTGCTCTAATGTGACTTCAAGTTTATACCAGAAGATGAAAAACTAGTCGAAGCTACAAAACAGATAAAAACATTCCTAAAAACGACTGTTAATAACAACTCAACATAAACCCATAGCCAGCTAAAATCATCATGTCATAATATTTGGTCAAATAAATTACCACTATGGACAAGACTTCGTCTAGAAACCAAGCGTACAAGTGGAAACATATTTCAATGGAAATATGACCATTCCAAAATGATGAAACCAATTAGAAGAATATTCAAGGTCGAATGAACCGAAAAACAAGAACCTGATCAGATGACAGCAGAATACTTCCCAACATCATTTTCACATTTCAAGGAAGGAAGTCGACAAATTAATGAAAGCAAGGCACTAGAATGGATGGAAGAAAAGGTTAAAAAAAAAGAAGTCGGCATCTCTAATGATGATAGACCAAAAATGGAAAGAATCAGAGATTACTAGAATGAGGAGAAGACAACAGAAATAGTCAACCTACTAAAAGAATTTCAGGATGTATTCACATGGTTTATAAATACCTTAAAGGTATAGTTCAAGAAATGGGTGAAATGAAGATTGATATTAAACTCGATGCAAGACCCGTAAAGAAACGACGTTACAAACTAGCTCACAAATATAAAGAGATAGTGAAAAAATATATTGACAATATGCTCGCAGCCAGAATCATCTACCCTATCGACTAGTCAGAATGGGAAAGCCCAATGGTCTTACAACCAAAGAAGCATGACCTGACAAGATTGTGAATCTGTGTAGATTTACGTGAGCTAAACAAATTCACTCTGACAGACCCATTCCCAACTCCTTTTGCAGATGAAATACTCAATGAAGTTGCAGGTCATGAGTGCTACTCATTTACATATGGCTTCTCAGGATATACTCATGTACTATTGCCAAAGAGGATCAAAAGAAAACAACATTCATGTGTGAATTTTTCTCATTCGCTTATAAAGTTATGTCATTTGGCCTGAAAAATGCACCAGCTATATTCTCAAGAACAGTTGTTAAAGCATTCCAGGAATACATCTACAAAGCAATGGCTATATACTTCGACGACTAGACGATTTACTCAATGTTAAAAGAGAACTGTAAATAGCTAAGGCTAATGTTAGAAAGATGTCAACAAATTCAGTTATCACTTAATATAAAGAAATGTATTTTTGTAGCTCCTATAGGAATTCTACTAGGGAACATCGTATGCAAAGAGGGCATCAAGGATGATTTTGCAAAAATCAAAATCATTCTCGACCTGAAACCTCGAGTTAACCCAAAACAAGTCAGAGTTTTATTGGGGCATATAGGCTACTACATGAAATTTATTCATCACTATTTAGACATGACATATCCTTTAGAAGAGTTACTAAAATAAAACCAGGAATATGAATGAACTGAAGAATGTGATGCATCATTCGACACTTTAAAGAAAAAACTAGTCGAAGCACCTATTCTCTGATTCCCAAATTGGTAAGTGAAATTTCATGTACACATCGACGCATCTGGCATAGAAATCGGTGCAATACTGACGCAACCAGGAGATGATGGAATGGATTACCCAATTCTTTACAGTAGCAAAAAATTGAACAAATCCAGATGTAATTACTCCATAATAGAAAGAGAAGCACTAGGAATGGTCTTCACACTTCAAAAATATAGACACTATTTTCTAGCTAACCCTTTCGTGTTTTACACCAATCACCAAGTAATGAAATATCTAGTAAATAAGCTCTACATCATGGAAGAATTTGTCGATAGTTACTATTATTTCAAGAATTTGAGTTTAAAGTTGTAGTTTGACTGGGACGATTAAATGTCGGACCTGACCACTTGTCAAGAATCGACATAGGGGAGGAACCGACAAGAGTTGAACATGACCAACCAGATGCACATATTTTTAGAATAGAAGATGTACCTGCCAAACTAGAATAAATAGCTCAAATTTTAGAAAATGGACAAGCACAATAAGGAATGAGTGACAAAAAGAAGAAAATTTTAGCAATGAAAGCTGCACCTTATATCCTAATAAATGAGTTCCTATATAAACTGGGCTTAGATGAGGTACTTCGTTGATATTTTCTAGAGCATGAAAGAAAGAATAATGCATGAAGCACACTATGGACCATTTGGAGGACATTTCTAGTCTGACATGACTGCTAAGAAAGTCCAACAGTCGGGATTATGGTGGCTGGCATTATACCGATATTGTCAAAAAAAATTCTGTAAATGTGACCGTTTCCAACGATTTGGTCGACCTCTACCAAGCACTGATATTCCCTTAATATCAGTGAACCCAAGTTTAAAATTCAAAATTTGGGAAATCGACTTTATTGGACCATTCTCAATACCTACTAGAAGGTCAGGAGCACTCTATATTATAACAATAGTCGAATAAGTTACTAAATGGGCAGAGGCAGAACCTGTCGAAACCTGTTCTAGTGAAGTAACCGCAAAATTTATATATAAAAATATTATTACCAGATTTGGATTCCCATTGACCTTAATCAACGATCAGGGGTCACACTTTATTAACAAAACTATTACATCTTTAACAGACCAGTTCAAAATCGAACATAGAAGGAGCACAACTTATCATCCTCGGTCCAATGGTGCAATTGAAGCATTCAACAAAACCTTGACAAGAGGTCTAACCAAAATATGCAATACAGAAAAAGATGATTGGGATGATAAAATTCCTGTTGTCCTATGGGCATAAAGAATTCCATACAAAAGTTTGACATATTAGACACCGTTTCGAATTGTTTATGGCCAAGAAGCAGTCGTCGCTCTACACTTTCGACAACAAACAACAATAATTGCCGACATATTCCACATTGATGTCGAAGAGGCTAAGAAAGAATGATTAATGAAACTAGCTAAGTTAAAGAAACCTCGAATGATGGTAATACACCACCAAGAGATCCAAAAACAACAACAGAAAGCATGGAACGATCACAATATTAAAAATAAAACATTGTCAGTTGGAGACTTTGCATTGTTGTATAACAATCAAGTAAAAGGGAAACCAAAAAAACTGCATACAAAGTGGATGGGACCTTATATTTTTTAATAAATCAATGCCAATGGATCAGTTCGACTAAGAAAATTACAAGGCAAGGTATTTCAAAAACTTGTTACTAGTGCCTGGCTAAAGCGGTACGAAAACTGAGGAAAGTATAAAAAAAAATGGTTTCATAATTGTTAACAAAAATTGAAAAAAAATCTACAAAACTATAAAAACCTAGAAAACTAAACACAGAAAATAAAACACTACAACAAATAAAATGATAAGGACTTGGATAAACTCTCAGGAAGGAAGTATCCAAATACCATTCAGAATAAATAACCATCTCCAGCATAACCATCGACACGATGAATACCACCCATTCTACCAACATTTTAACCATTATGATGCATATCGATAAAAAGAAGGCCAAACAGTCCAATCAAGCCATCATGACCATCGATAGAAGGAGCGCCAAAACCAGTGTGCATTAAAAGAACCCTTGATAGATTGTCCTTCATAGTCAAATCCACCATTAATATCTTCATCGACCAGATCACTACACACTCCACCTATAAATACCACACCAGATGAAGACCTCACATCATTCTACGAAGACCAAGAAAGATAGAGCTATCAGACTCCTCAGACCAAGATACTTGTGCATGAATCAGAGCACTTACCAACAAAATGGTAACCAAAAAGACAAGATCTGGAACAAATAAAATGAATGAGATATAAATAGCCACAACCCCGCTAGTACAAAGGTTGTAAATCATTCGTAAAGAAAAGGTTCAGGAATCATCATGGTCAATATTATGGAAAGAGATAAAAAAATGGTCATATGAAGACAATAAAATGACGTTAGAAGCTCAAAAAGTGAACGCCAACACCATTATGAGTTACGTAAATGCGCCCCTCATGGAAAGCTTTGGGGGGACAAAGGAAATTATAGCAAAATTCATTGTTAGTTGGTACCATAATGGGAAATTCTATTTTGACAAACCTGTCGAGGTATTCGACGATATCATCTACAGAATTATCAGACTATCAAACAAAGGTGAGCCAGTTCCCGTCAAAACAAACCCAGGGTTAGTTTAAAAATTTACAGGGACTCCAGTAGGGAAGAACTCTATAGGACTGATGATCATCCATATTCAATATAGTACACCCAATATAGTGGAAAAAAATATCTCTATGGGCCTAATGACTGCAAGGCGTGGCTCTAATCTAAATCTTGACATGTTAGAAGTTGTTGTCAATGTAGCGAAAACAAGAAAAACTTACTTCTAGGTGCAATACCTAGCTAATATTATTAAGAACACCTATCTAAAATGTCAATAGGAAGGCGCAACAATGAGATTCCCATCTCTAATCATATGGATCACAATGTACTGTATACGACATATTGGAGATCCACAATTCTTGGAGCCAACAAGATTGAGTATGTGGAATTTTAAACCCATTTTCCATGGCTTGGAATCCGCAGGAACTAGAAGAAGCCAAGGTCGTGTTAGAAATTTGGTTCCAAAATTTAAAAATCAAAACAACCAGATGGAGGGTACCACAAAATATCTGAAGAAGTTTGTCAACGACAGCACATATCCAGTTAGAGTTGAACCACACTGCAGTCTATTTCATGCAGCGAGTTGCAAGAAAGGATGAGCCCCTCGATTTTTATCCATTAGTCGAGGATATATTTGCAGAACTATCCCGACAATATAACACTAAGACACTACAACCAAATACCCTTTTGGGGGAGGTTTTGGTTGCGACAGTTTTTCTAACCCCCCCCCTTCCCCCGAAATTTTTTTTAGGTCTTTGGGGGTGGTTCTTAAAACCCCCCCTCAAAAGTCCCGAAAATTGGAATTTTGGGGCGGTTTTGAAACCCCCCCCCAAAAAAATTCCAATTCTCAAGACTTTTGGGGGCAGGTTTTGAAACCCCCCCCCCCCCCCAAAGTCCAATTCTCAATACTTTTTTTGGGGGGGGACGGGGGGGTTAGAAAGACTCCCTAAAGGTGGCTTGCGGTGGTTTTGCTACTCCCCTCCCTCCACCCCCCCACCCACAAAATTATTTTAAGGTATTTTTGGGTGATCGTTAAAAACCCCCCTCAAAAGTCCCAAGAATTTGACTTTTGGGGGTGGTTTTTATACCCCGCCCCCTCCCCCAAAATTCCAAAAGACTTTTGTAATTTTTGGGGAGTGGTGTTGAAAAGAACCCCCAAAAATTCCAACATGAGTTATACTTTGGGGGTGGGGGGTTTGGAAAGACCCCCCCCCCCCCCCCCCCAAAAAGTCCAACATGTCTTGGACTTTAGGAGGGGGTTTGGAAAGACCCCCCCTAAAAGTCTAATATCACTTGGAATTTTGGGGGGAGGTTTTGGAAATACCCCCCACCCAAACAAAAAAAAAAATCCAACATGTGTTTTGGTAGGAGGGGGGGTTGAAAACCCCCCCCTAAAGGTTTAAAAGTACACTTTCCATGGGATTCACACCAATGGGACCCTGTCCATCATTGTTATGGATTAGGGATGAGGACTGGTGTACCCCATTTGGAGTTGTAAACATTTTACATTTCACTAATAATTTTTTATACTGTTTGGTGTAATCTATATGGTGAATTATACTATTTAATACATATGAATTATGTATTTGTTGCAATCAATTATGTCTCGTATATTATTTTTCTGTTATAATTGGATTTTCTTTTCGAATAAAATTTTCATGGTATATGAAATTTGTAAGTTTGAAACGATAATATACATTTCCTTGCATGTGGGTTATTGTGAAAATGCTTCTATAGTGTCTTCAAACTGTCTAAAAAAATGCTTATTATAGCCTTTTAGAATCATCAAAACATGCCCCATGAGGATCAACACTTACAGGAAACAAAGTATAACTTTCCAGAAACAAAAAACCTTAGAACAGTAAGATTTTATAAAAAGGAGGAGCTATAACAGGAATTTGCTAAAACATAGCTTTAACAGTCTAAGGAATATATTTAAGTTACATATTTCCTTAAAAGCCCCAATGACATTCAAGCTTGCTTTAGAAGGTGTATTTCTTCATTATTCACCTCCTCTTATTGTTAATACTCAATAACACCTTGAGATTCATGTTGTTCAACAACAATTATTTCCTCAGGTTCATTGACATAGTTTGTGGCCAACTAAATGGAGTGTTAAAAATGTATCTCTATCTGTTTAGCATGAAATTATGTCACTTTGTTCATTTAACAAAGACTCCCACCAAACAATATCAACAACATCAAAGTACTCAACTATATAATTAACATAATTTCTTTACTTGCCTCTTTCAACAAACTGAGACCATGGTTGAGTAGACAAAACAACAGCCCACAAGATCCCCATGTGCCGCGGGCATTTTCTTCAACACACAATTTGTGGCGAGCATCCTCTTAAGGCTACTTGGACCAATTTTCCTATACTTGACCAATTTTCCTATACTTGACCAATTTCCTGATTTTCACTAATTTGCCATATTTCTCCAGAATGATTTCATAATGCAACAATAATTTCAACTTCATGCCACATCATGATCTATGCCATGCCATTCCATGTGAGCATCATCCTTAATGAGGGCATCAATTATCCCCTTTACAACACTTAGCCATTTTTCCTTTGTTTTTAGTATGCAAAATAACATTTTTCTTCTATTTTGGCAAGTTGATATTTTCCTTATCTAATCACTATAAGAAAAACCAAGAGCATGGGTAGATATGCATTTCAACAATGAACATGACCATATAATCTGATGAATTTTATCATCAAAGGAACACCCCCTTGTAGGCATTTCCAAATGGTCTCTCAAACTCTTTTTCTAACACTTAACTAGTTCTCTTCAAACCCTAGGTCACCGAGGTGATTTCACTTTTCCTTAAAATTTAGCAAGTGAGATACCCAATGGGTAGAGGCCAACAAGGCGAATCCATCAAGACCACTTTCATATTATGGAGATTCTTTCTCTCTCCTCAGTGGGCATTTTTCTAGAGCAGCGCAAATATGGCTGAGAAGCACTTTTGGTAGATTGATATCTTCTTCCTGAAAGACTTTTTGGTCAGGCTAATGATATGGTTGGATGCACCATACAACACCCTAGAGATCCACACTCTTAGAATATTTTTATCATCATCCTGTGAGTTGTGGCAGGCATTTCCCTAAGGCCAGTTAGGTAGACTTTGCCAATAATTCCATACTTGGACAATTTTTTATCTTCTCTTAGGCTTGTTCTAATTTCCCTAAACCACATTTTTGGTAGGTCCATGAATTCTTATTCAGGGTCTCTTTGGACAAACTGAGACCATGGTTGAGTAGGGAAAAAAAAATCCTATAATATCCCCATGTGCTGCAAGCATTTTCTTCAACACACAATTTGTGGAGGGCATCCTCTTAAGGCTACTTGGATAAATTTTCCCATACTTGGCTAATTTCTTGATTTTCACTAATTTGTTGTATTTCTCCAAAATGATGTCATAATGCAACAATGATTTCAAATTCATGCCACATCATCATATATGCCATGCCATGCCATGTAGGCATCATCCTTAGTGCAGGCATCAACCTTAATGCGATAATCACTTATCGCCCTACAACACTTGGCCATTTTCCCTTTGTCTTTAGTATG
Source organism: Pseudotsuga menziesii (assembly GCA_001517045.1). NCBI lineage: Eukaryota > Viridiplantae > Streptophyta > Pinopsida > Pinales > Pinaceae > Pseudotsuga > Pseudotsuga menziesii. The sequence continues at coordinate 522,986 of LPNX011173217.1, forward strand.
CAAAATAACATTTTTCTTCTATTTTGGGAGGTTGATATTTTCCTTATCTGATCACCATAAGAAAAACCAACAGCATGGATAGATAGTCATTTCAACAATGAACAGGACCATATCATCTAATGAATTTTATCATCAAAGGAACACCCCATTGCGAGCATTTCCAAATGTCTCTCAAACTCTTTTTCTAACACTTAACTAGCTCTCTTCAAACCCTAGGTCACCAATGTGATTTCATTTTTCCTTCAAACTTGGAAAGTGAGATACCCAATGGGTGGAGGCCAACAAGGTGAATCCATCAAGGCCACTTTAATATTTTGGAGCTTGTTTCTCTCTCCTTGACAGGCATTTTTCTGGAGCAGTGCAAATATTGATGAGAGGCACTTTTGGTAGATTGATATCTTCTTCCTGGAAGACTTTTTGGTCAGGCTAATGATATGGTTGGATGCACCATACAACACTCTAGAGATACATACTCTCATAATATTTTTATCATCATCCTGTGAGTTGTGGCGGGCATTTCCCTAAGGCCAGTTCGGCATATATTACCAATAATTCCATACTTGGACAATTTTTTATCATCTCCTAGGATTGGTCTAATTTCCCTAAACTACAGTTTTGGTAGGTCCATAAATTCATCTTCAGGGTCTCTTTGGAAAAAATAAGACCATGTATGAGTAGAAAAAACAACAGCCTACAATATCCCCATGTGACGTGGGAATTTTATTTCAACACACAATTTGTGGCGAGAATCCTCTTAAGGATACTTGGACCAATGTTCCCATACTTAGCCAATTTCCTGATTTTCACTAATTTGTCGTATTTCTCCATAATGATGTCATAATGCAACAATGATTTCAACTTCATGCCACATCATAATCTATGCCATTCCATTCCATGCGGGCACCATCCTTAGTGCAGGAATCAGCCTTAATGCGGGCATCACTAAGCCCCTTTACAACGCTTGGCCATTTTTCCTTTGTATTTAGTATGCAAAATAACATTTTTCTTCTATTTTGGCAGGTTGATATTTTCCTTATCTGATCACCATAAGAAAAACTGAGAGCATGGATAGATATTCATTTCAACAATGAACAGGACCATGTCATCTGATGAATTTTATCATCAAAGGAACACCCCATTGCGAGCATTTCCAAATGGTCTCTCAAACTCTTCAAACCCTAGGTCACCAATGTGATTTCATTTTTCCTTCAAACTTGGAAAGTGAGATACCCAATGGGTGGAGGCCAACAAGGTGAATCCATCAAGGCCACTTTAATATTTTGGAGCTTGTTTCTCTCTCCTTGACGGGCATTTTTCTGGAGCAGTGAAAATATTGATGAGAGGCACTTTTGGTAGATTGATATCTTCTTCCTGGAAGAATATTTGGTCAGGCTAATGATATGGTTGGATGCACCATACAACACTCTAGAGATACATACTCTCATAATATTTTTATCATCATCCTGTGAGTTGTGGCGGGCATTTCCCTAAGGCCAGTTAGGAAAAATTGGCAAATAATTCCATACTTGGACAAGTTTTTATCTTCTCCTAGGCTTGGTCCAATTTCCCCAAACCACATTTTTGGTAGGTCCATGAATTCTTATTCAGGGTCTCTTTGGACAAAATGAGACCATGGTTGAGTAGAAAAATAAACAGCCTACAATATCCCCATGTGCCGCGGGCATTTTCTTCACAACACAATTTGTGGAGGGCATCCTCTTAAGGCTACTTGGACCAATTTTCCCATACTTGGCCAATTTCTTGATTTTCACTAATTTGTTGTATTTCTCCATAATGATGTCATAATGCAACAATGATTTCAAATTCATGCCACATCATCATATATGCCATTCCATGCCATGCAGGCATCATCCTTAGTGCAGGCATCAACCTTAATGCGGTAATCACTTATCCCCTTTACAACACTTGGTCATTTTCCCTTTGTCTTTAGTATGCAAAATAACATTTTTCTTCTATTTTGGCAGGTTGATATTTTCCTTATCTGATCACCATAAGAAAAACCAAGAGCATGGATAGATATCCATTTCAACAATGAACATGACCATATCATCTGATGAATTTTATCATCAAAGGAACACCCCCTTGCGGGAATTTCCAAATGGTCTCTCAAACTCTTTTTCTAACACTTGACCAGTTCTCTTCAAACCCTAGGTCACCAAGGTGATTTCATTTTTCCTTCAAAATTGGAAAGTGAGATACCCAATGGGTAGATTCCAACAAGGTGAATCCATGAAGACCACTTTCATCTTCTGGAGATTCTTTCTCTCTCCTCGACAAGCATTTTTATGGAGCAGTGCAAATATGACTGAGAGGCCGTTTTGCAGATTGATATCTTCTTCCTGAAAGATTTTTTGGTTAGGCTAATGATATGGTTGGATGCACTATACAACACTATAGAGATCCACACTCTCAGAATATTTGTATCATCATCCTATGAGTTGTGGCGGGAATTTTCCTAAGTCCAGTTAGGCATATTTTACCAATAATTCCATATATGGAGAATTTTTTATCTTCTCCTAGGCTTGGTCTAATTTCCCTAAACCGCAGTTTTGGCAGGTCCATAAATTCATCTTCAGGGTCTCTTTGGACAAAATGAGACCATGGTTGAGTAGACAAAACAACAACCTACAATATCCCCATGTGCTGCAAGAATTTTCTTTAACACACAATTTGTGGCAGGCATCCTCTTAAGGCTACTAGGACCAATTTTCCCATACTTAGCCAATTTCCTGATTTTCACTACTTTGTCGTATTTGTCGAGAATGATGTCATAATGCAACAATGATTTCAAATTAATGCCACATCATCATCTATGCCATTCCATGCCATACAGGAATCATCCTTAGTTCGGGCATGAACCTTAATGCGGGCATCACTTAGCCCCTTTACAACACTTAGCCATTTTTATTTTATCTTTAGTATGCAAAATAACAGTTTTCTTCTATTTTGGCAGGTTAATATTTTCCTTATCTGATTACCATAAGAGAAACCAAGAGCATTTCTATATAGCCATTTCAACAATGAACATGACCATATCATCTGATGAATTTTATCATCAAAGGAGCACCCCCTTGTGGGCATTTCCAAATGGTCTCTCAAACTCTTTTTCTAACACTTAATCAGTTCTCTTCAAACTCTAGGTCACCAAGGTGATTTCATTTTTCCTTCAAACTTGGAAAGTGAGATACCCAATGGGTAGAGGCCAACAATGTGAATCCATCAAGACCACTTTCATATTCTGGAGCTTCTTTATCTCTCATTGTCGGGCACTTTTCTGGAGCAATGCAAATATGGCTGAGAGGCACTTTTGGCAGATTGATATCTTCTTACTGAAATAATTTTTGGTCAGGATAATGATATGGTTGGATGCACCATACAACACTCTAGATATCCACACTCTTAGAATATTTTTATCATCATCCTATGAGCTATGGTGGGAATTTCCCTAAGTCCAGTTAGGCATATTTTACCAATAATTCCATACTTGGACAATTTTTTATCTTCTCCTAGGCTTGGTCTAATTTGCCTAAACCATAGTTTTGGCATGTCCATAAATTCTTCCTTAGGTTTTCTTCTTGTTTTTATTAATTTGTCTAATGCACTTTTCTTCACCAATTTGAAAGAGTTGATTCATGGATGAGTAGGCTCAAAAATGTGTAATTATGCCATTCCATATTTCATACATGGGATGTCAAGTTTGGTCATTATGATTAATTAATGAAGAACATATGAAGTTGGTTAAATATTCTAATCATATTTGAAGACACCCCATTGACAGTCCAAACAAACCACATGGCAGTTTAAGCAAACCAATTGAGGGCATAATAAGGATCAGCGGACCAAAAAACCAGTATTGAACTCTTATTGGATGAATTATGAATGTGACTGTAATCAACCTATAATTTTCCACTAGAGTTTCAACAATACAAGTGATGCAATTTATGGAATGAAATCCAAGGAATATAACTGAACGAGTGCATGAAAGGACACATTCCCTTGCAGCTGATGAATTAGCTTGAGTTCATATGTAAGTAGAGGATTATCGTTCTTACTCAGTTTGATATTACTTGCTATTACTGTTTAGTTATACCTATTTTGTTGGTTGACAAGTCTGCATTATGCTCGTTTTTTTAAGCTAAAAAAAGTGTGTCCATATTTTATTTGTTTAAGTCCTGCTAGACGATTTTGTTGTCTAGTTTCCATAATTTGCTGAAAAATGAAACATTAACATATTAACAGAGTTCTCTTTGATTCATTATTGAATATCAAGGAACTAATTTTTCATTGTAAAAAAAATAGACAGGAGAGAATTATACACAATGAGAATGTTGGACAAGCTAAAAATCAACAAAAATTGCCTCAATCATCAATATTTTCATTATACAAACAAGTTAGCAAACAAGAGATGAAATGACAAAATGTGAAATTTGTCATTCCTTCATATTCCAAACTCTGAAGCACCAGTTACAAGTCAAAATGTTGGATAAGCCCCAACCAGGATTTCTCCAACCAGCTTCGTCATCCTCACCTGTGTCTATCAGATAGTTTTGTAACCCTGCCCCCTGCATCCATGACTATATTCTTTTTTCCAACCCCAACAGTACCAATGCTCCAACTCCTTGTTCCAGCCCAACTCTTGGCACCCTAATTATGTTCTTTTGAGGAAAAGACTATCTGCATGAAAGATAATGGATAGTTGATACCCGACCATTTCCCATAATTGGCACTAATTATGCCTCCATCCAAGCCACGATTGGAAACCACAATGTAGTAACATTAAATTATTTGTTTAGGTGCAAATAACGTTTTCATCTTTTCTCATATCTGTAGTTGGTTTCAGTCCACTTAGTTGTTTCTCTAGATAAAAATTGGTGTGTGCTCATCCACCAATCCCACGTCACTCAAGAAAGTATAGGACAGATGGGGGAGATATGAATCCCCTACATCGGCAGTAGGACTCCGAACTTATCTTCCAAACTCCTCCCATTCTGTCCTTTGATATCACCATGTTGGGAATTCTTTCTTCGACAACCATGAGAGGGGAAATAATGACGCTCTTGGGTCGAGTTTTTATGCACATAAAAATCCAGAAATGAGGTCCAAATGAGATTTCCCTCAACAAGAGGCCCTATTTATTGACTAAGTCTTAAGAAATGTTATTATGAGTTCAGGATTCTCATGATGTAGTATATCTATATCTTGGGATTAATGTGATCTGTGTATGATTCCCTCATCTATTGGAGGACGCGAAAGGCCACTTTAATGTACTAAAAAATCATGTGTTTCCCTCGAGACTCTAGAGGCCAGAGCATATCTAGACTCTCTTCACATGGAACAGTTTCTCTGTACTTTTGATGATTATAATTTGTAAAATTTGAATATATGGGAAATATTTTGATAATAGGAAAACTGAACATGCATCTTTTTCAATGCAGAGAAAGTACAAAATTGCGGGCAGAATAAGGGTGAGCTCAAGGTGCACCCAATTACGTGGAAAGGATATGTGTTAGTGTCAGGCAGACTAAGTGTTAATTTTTCATAACCTCCAGTGATCATATTTGAAGGGCTAGTTTTAATCCCATTTTGAAGGGAATTTTTTATGTATTGCACTAGAGATGATGATTTGTCAATTCATTTGTAGAATATATTTCAAGAATATTTCATTTGTCAATTCATTTGTAGAATATATTTTTCATTTGTAGTTTCATGCACACTTCTCAGTATGGGTTGCACATTAAACTCTCATAGATATAGGGAAAATGCACATATGGATTACACATTACACATGTATTACACATTAGAAACACATTAAATATATCAAAATATATGCATTGCCGAGAAATACTTACAATTTATATTAAAACAATATTGATATGTGCATAGACATCAAATGTACACCATATTATTCTAGAACTCTAGGATGCTTGGGAGGTTTTTGCAATTCCTCCTTTTTATAATAAGAAAATTTGCTATAGCTTCTCTTTCCTTTTCTAGAACCCTCCAGTTCTACATAAGCTTCATCAACCATATGTTGTAATTGTTTTTCTTGCTCGTTCCCTTTGTTTGCAAGATTTATCACTTTTTTATGCAATCTATCTTTTTCTTCTATGCATTTCTTCAACATCTCTACATTATTATTATGTTTCTTTGAGTGCTCATCTTCCTTTCTTTTAAGATCATCCTTCGTCCACTTGAGCTCAGATTGAACTGCAACTAATTTTCTCTTGACCTGTTGTACCTCCTTCTCAAGCTCTTGTGCCCTCAAATATGTATCAGATGGAGTATACAAAATTGCTTCTGGAACAGGTTTCCTCTACAAATATTTAATTTGGGATATCAAATATTGTATCTCACTATCACATCCCAAATGTAGTTATTTTCCCTTCTCCAATAGTTTTTTGTGACGGTCTTTAATTTCGACCTCCTTCTCCTCTATCTTCTTCTTCAATGTTGGATCTGATGAGCCAAATGTAAACTCTACACTATGGATTGTTGAAGAAAATTTATTCAAGGTATTCTCTCGTCGTTGCAAGGACTTCTGAAACTAGATTAATCTCTCCATAGTTACATCACCAAGTTTTGTATTGTCAAAACATTTTGGTGTGCTAACCTTTTTACACTTGACTTTGGATTCTTTTGGTGTGCTGACCTTTTTACCCTTGACTGTTAATTCTTTTGATGTGCATACATGTTTCCCATTAACTGTTGATTATTTTCCTCTTCCGGCGCTTTTAGTCTTGAAAGTTGCTGAAATCCTTTCAATTCTCTTAGTTTTTAGCAACTCATTTTTATTTTTAATTTCTTTATTCAATTTTTCAAATCTTGTTTCATATTCCACAGTTTCATTTTGATGTTTAATGATCATTTCTCTCATTTTCTTTTCAATCTCAACCTTCAAAACAACAATAAATGTTTCTTTATGCTTCAATTAATCTCACTGAAGTCTTGCTTCCTCACCAAATATAGTCTTCAATGGTGGCATGTTTAAAAATTCAGGCATGTTTTTCAACTCATTTTCAAGTCTCCCTATAGTTTCCTCATCTTTTTTGTTTTCATCCTAAAACATGTCTTTCATTCTGTCAAGGCTAGAAATTGATCCTTCTAGAACTATGCTAAATTTAGAACGTTTATCCTTAATAATTTTATCCTTATGGCCAATTATTTTTTTCAGTTTCCACAATGTTTTTCTCTAAACCTGTAACAGGATGTATGAAATCAAGAATTTGGACATCCTTAGTTCTATACAATTTCTCGCTGGCTGTGAAGGAATCCTCCCACAAGCTATATTGTTCTTTGAAATGCACCATTTTATCAAATAAAGAAAAAACAAATCTACCATCAAAAGAAAATTTCGCATGAATTAGGTCTTCATCACTAGTCGGTGAATGGTCCATATCATTGTTCACAAATTCCTCCTGTTCATATGCATTTACATTTCCATGCATTCCATCCAAAGTTGTGATCGCAACATCTTCTTCAGGGAAAAGTGGAGGCATGTCATTTCCCACAGATTCCATATTGTCCTCGAAATTTTGTCCATGTACTGTTGATGTAGTGACAGTAAAAACTCCTCCTACATTGTTCTTTAAAGAAGGTTGAGGTAATTCCTCATTTTTTTGTTGTTCTTTAGGCTTCCTAATGTATGTTCTAATATATTTTAACCCTACAACACTGGGTCGACATAAATCAATAATTTTTTGTAGTGTGCCTGAGTAACTGAACTTCACCCTTTTCATTTTACTATCTTGCATTAATGCAGAGTGCAATTTCCTAGCTAATAGATGAGGGACATATATGGCCATGTATTCAACCCATTGTATGGCCAGCTTCATGCAATCACCCAAAATATCATGTCGCTTATGGTGATTCATAATGGTCCTAAGGATAATCTAAATCAGGGTTTTGAATATTCCTTGAGGAACATCTTCCATGTTTAGGCCATTCCTGGGAACAAAAACTCGTTTCCCACAAATTTTCTTGGTCATCTGAATATTTTCTAGCTTGGGGGTTTTCCAAGAGTTTAACATTGCCCCCTCTCTTTGTGGAATTTTGGTTTCTCTGGAAACCAAGTCGAGGTCTAGCTGAACCCTCTTCCCAAAAAAATTTAATTCCATAGCCCCATGATCATAACTATATATGGCATCATCTATATCCTCATTTTGGAAATTAAAATGTCCAAAAATAAACCTATCCACTCCTTCTCTTAAAGGATATTTAACTTACCAGTTGTCCATATGCTTGTATCACTCCATTCATTAACATTCTCTTTGAAGTTTTTCACTGTGAACCATTCAACCCAGGAACCCCGTGCTTCTCTTGATGTCGTGGTAGAGAAGGCCCCATGTTTGTTTCCCTGGTGCAAGATGCCCATGTTTCATATGTTGCCATAGTACACGATGACCCAATTTCAATTGCGGTCGTGGTTGGTTTGGTATGCACATGGAGAAATGCAAGCTTAGGATTGCACACTGAGGAATGCATTCCGATGAATGCAAACTTAGGGATGCACATTGAGCAATGCACACAAATGATTTTTTTTAATTGATTTCGCATATATATTTTTTTTTTCACAAATTCAGGTATATTGGGTTATGACGTCAATGTCCCTATATCATATGAAATAAAGATTTTTCATAAAATACATAAAATTATCCAAACAAATCAGCTTATAAGAAATCAACTTACTATTATTGTTATTTATTGCATATGAATTTGTTTTTGGATGCAATCTTATTCCTTTAAATATTTAATTTTGGTCATTTTTTTATTCTTGCTACAATGTGGGAAATAAATTATATTAATGTTAAAGATGATCAAAAGTGATCATTGGAACTGCCAATTACATCATGTAGAAAACCTTAATGGAGTGCCTTAAGCAACTTCAGGCTATTGACATTAAAAGCCAAAGTATCTAGATATAAGATGTTACTGACTCACATAGTTGTTAGAAGATGAAGTTATAAAAACCCCCGATTAATCACTATAAATCTCCTGAAACCTATCTGACTTATCATCTAAAGTACATATTATATCCATGAAGGTATCCTTTGTAATCTTGGTTCATAGTTGGTTTACAGCACATGAATAATATTTACCTCTTCCAGTATGGTAAACAAGCAACTCATTTTATTTTATCTTACTGTGGTTTTTTACCATCCAAAAAATTAATGATGAAAATTTTCAAGGATTAGAGTGAAGAATGAATATCTTGCATGTGGATCATTTCTGCGTTCATAGTGACTTATGAGAATCCTATACATTTTGTATTTTTCCTTGAATTAACTTATTTGTCAATGTCTTTTTAGTTAGAACTTGAAACCTCTTACATATGGATGTGGATACTATATCAAAAGACCAAAATGGTGTCTTCAGGAAGATGCATGGTATCCCCTGCCATTCTCTACTACCCAAAGGTCTCTTGTTGGCCAGGGGATTTACCTATCCTCCCAGGAATTGATTGTATTTGATTGACTGAGCACAACAAAATATAGAAAGGCTACATGATTACACTCACATTCTAATATCTATAATGTGTTTTTTCTAAACCACTCTACAATATTAGGATCTAGCTGAAACTTTGCCACCTATTTTGCATGATGAACTCAAAAGAATTTGTATAGTTTGTGATGTTGTAGAGATTGACAGAGAATTTTTATGTGATGTTATCCCATGTGATCTTGTGGGGATTAATTCCAAGCTTATGATTCAGTACATTGACTTTGTTGCTGATAAATTGTTGGTGAGTATGCTCCGAGGTTTTATATTTTGTACTAATCAAAATCATTGCATTCTTATGATTCATCTATTGATTTATTAGTGCTGTTGTGGGGTTGGTTAGGGCTTGATTTGTAAATTATTTTTGTGATGCATTCAGGTTTCCTTGGGTTGTGCTAAAGTTTATCATGTGCTACAGAGCTGTCTTTTGTGAAGGGAAAAAAAGACAAATGTAGGGGTTAACCATTTCGATAAACATTGTTGTCTTCAACAAATTTAAAAATCACTAGTTTGCTCCGCGATATAGGACAATTATTTCACAAGCAACTTTGTATAGGCCATGCTAACAAGGGTGAATGGAAGGAACTGACTTCCCCATATAACCCATAGAAAACTATTTTCCTAATGAAAATCTATAAATGGGAGGGCTTGGGTTTTTTCTATAAATGTATGTTTTTGGAAATAGAAGGATAAACTAATTTACAAAAAAAGAAAAAGAAAATATGATATACATATTCCTCATTCCACATATTCACAACACAACAACTCATTTCAAATGCAGCGAATATTATATAATACTGATGTATTACAAAATCATAAATTGTGCCCATGGCATATAATGGAAACTTGTGCCCAAATTTTTAATTAAATGTAAATATTAATCCTGAACTACAAAAAAATTATAAACTGTGTCCTCATCTAAGTATACATATTCAATGAATCAACTATTCTCAGTTGATACAACATCACTGAAATCACTAGTCACACAATATAACCACTAGTTACATAGTTCAATGTCATCCTTATGCCAAGGAATGAAGCTCAACAAAGCATATGCTAGATTACATAATGTGCTACTGGGATGTGGTAGAGCTATATTTTCAAATACGGGATCTAAAATTTCTATCGGACTCACAATATAATAGCCTTTTCCAATAGGGACACAGTGTACCATTTCATTTGGGTCAGTCTTATGTATTGTCGCCCTTGCAACTTTAACCCTTGAGTTTAATGCAATGAGAAAGAATTTCTTTCCTTCTTGCCCCAATTGGGAAGTTGGTGTCAACTCATTAGCATTATATTGACCCTGCAAATAAATGAGACAAAGTAAGATGCATGGAAATAAGAATTTAAACATTGATGATCCTAGATTAAATAATTGCAATCTTACCTGAATTGGTATTTTCATTTTTTCAATTTGTAGTTTCGATAGAACCATTGGTGTTTTCTATACCAAACGTTGATCATATTTTGATGCACGGCTATGCACCCAATAGACAATGATATCTAAAGTATTGATCAAATTAAATAAAATTGAACTAAATTACGAAAATTTTCAATACTTACTAGGGATGATGGAGTATGCATTGAATTTAATTTTTTTTGTATTATTCCATTCATAGGGGTTGTTATGTCCCCTATATTACTCTATCAAGGAAACAAAATGTAATATATATATATTCAAAAGATGAAAATAAAATATTATTTAAAATAATAATTAAACAACTAACCTCCACCACAGGCGTGATTTCAGCATGAGCATTTTGTATAGTAGGACATTGTTTATATGAGCAATTAGATATTAGAATTCAAATCATTAGTGTGAAAATATGTATATTGAGACAATATTAAATAATTGGACACTAACACTTTCTTTGTTGACCACATTTTCTCTCTCCATATCTTCTACTCTTTTCGGTAGTTCAATTATTGTTGTTTTCAAAGATGTGATTTCCTATGTTTTTTCTTTCATTGTAGGTTGGCTTACAACTAGCTCCTCCTTGTATGGTATTTTTCCAAACAAGTTAGTTGGAATAACTCCTAATACAACGCCATGACATTGTCCTCTTGCATCAAATTTTAGTACTTTAGCAAGGGCATCATCCCTAGATGCAAAGTCTTGAGATGCAACTTCTACTTGTGCTTGTTCATTTTTTTGCTAACATTGACATACAATTAAATCAGATCATAGAAGAAAACATTTCCAACATGTAAAATGAAATTTTAATCAATATCTAAATTAAAAGGTTGAGAACCTACTATTTTTTCTCCTATAGCTAGTGTGATTGGAGTGCCATCCTTCTTTTGATGGCACTTCTTCCATAAGTCTGCCCTAGTAATGCTTGTAGTTGTATCATCAGAGGCTATAGATTTTTTCTAGTTGCAACAAGTAAAATAGTATGTTTAAGTTGTGACATTACAATGAAACTAAAATATGCTAATATTTATCATATCAGATAAACTATCGTCACAATTGTTTACCATATCATCTTCGACCCGTTGAGAACCTCGACATCCAGAGGTGTGCAAGTCCCTCTCCTTTTCTCTATTTTCTTTGTTTTGTTTCCTTATATCCTAGAAATCAATTGAAAATAATATATATAAGTCAACATTACAAGCCAATAGACATTCTAAAAAAATTGATTATATAATATGTGAACTTTTTGCTTACCAGGAATTCAATGGTGGCTCGTGATAGGATGAATTATTTCCACACTGTCTCACTTAGCCTAATTGGAGGAACATTTTTTAATCTTTCTTCTATTGACTCATAAGGGTCACAGTATTTTTTGGTTAACTAATATCTATGACTATTTTCCTTATGGCCAATGGATTTCATACATTATTCTTTAAGGACCGGAGGGATTATAAATTTTGCCTGCAACATACAAGAATTTCATTTTTAGATGTCATACATGGTTTGAAAATAAAATTCAAAATCATCCAAAAATAGAGATGTTGAAAAAAAATACACATAATAATACTCACATTAATAATGTTCCACAAGTCCTCCTTTAATTTATCTGAAACCTTCCTCCAATCAAAATAATTAATTGGAACCATTTCCCTTACGAGCACACCTAGTAATGAAGATAGCTTCACAGAGTTTGGACCAATTGGTTGGTTCCTTTAATTGATATGAATTTTGATATTTTCCTCCAAGTTATTGATTTCTACACATTTAGTTGCTCCTCTACCTTTCTTCTTGACCTTCTTTGTCGATGCTTGTGTAGAGGGATCTTCACCTTGTATACTAATTTCTTGTTGAAATTGTTCTTTGTGAACATATTCTATAAAAGAAGGGCACGTAAAGGTGTTATGGATTTCTAAGTCATAAAATTTTATTTATGAAGAACTAAAAGTTTATACATTAATGAGCTTACCTTGTTCTTCATGTTGCTCCGCCTCTTTTTGTGTCGAGGGATATTCCCCTTCTACACTGTTATCCATATGGCATGGTTGTTTGTGAACATATTCTATAAAACAAGGGAACATAAAGTTGTTATGGATTTCTTAATCATAATATTTATAGTTATAAAGAACTAGAAAAATATGAATTAATGTGATTACCTTGTTCATGTTGTTCCTCCTCCTGAAAAGAGGAAAATGTATCTTTGTCATTTTCTTCTTTGTTAGGAGTCATTCAAAGGTATAGAAGGTGTAATATTCTTTGCTATTGTTTGTATTTTCTTCTTCTTTGTAACTGTAGCCAATAGTTTTATTAAACATATGCCTAACATCTTCATACAATAAAAATAAGCATTATACTGCATAAGGAAATACATTGTCTACCTTCTAAGATGCATGTCCATTTCTTTCCCATTTGATCATTTTGACACGTTCTTTTTGAAAATTTCATAATTAGATTTTTTTGATTTCGTGTCATAATTTGCTTCTATGTTTTTTTTAAAATGATTAGAGTATTGATTATCCATAGCCTATTAGGTTGTTATTAAATTACAAAGTAATATGTTATGACAATTTAAATTAAATAAAAGTAGTATTCCCATTTGTTGTGATGGGGAATTTTGTTTTTTGCAAAGAACTCACAAATGTAACCTCTTTGGTGGCTTAGCCACAGTTTTATTAGTATAGAACTTACTCGTTTCTGTTAAAAAAATAAAAAAATAAATTAAATAAAAATAATGATATAATTCAATCACAAACAATCACTTACCTCCATGTCTCCACTTGTGCAAAGATTTCATAACCAAAAAAATAAAGTCTATCATTACTCAATTGCTAACTGAAAGTTGTTTAAACGATTAATCTATCTAACAAGTTTCAAAAGTAAAAGGGAAGACTATCTGCTAAAAGGAACATATTTCATAACTTGAGAGAGAGAGAGGGTTAGAGTGTTGTAGTTTTAGGTTAGACACGTACAATAGCCAACAAGATATCTCAGTATCCAAGAGTGAAGACCCCTCAGCCTTAGAGGCTGCAAGCAGGACAAGGTTTACACAGGAATACCCAAAGATGAACACGGTAACGGTCTTACAGCAGTGGGAAAGTGCAGTCCAACTCTAGTGGTCACAAAAAAATGACAACCCAGCTAAATGAATGTCAAACAAGCCATGACTCAGCTAGGAAGAGCCACCACAATCCACAGTTAGCCCTAGAGGAAACAATTTTTTTTACAGCAGAGGAACCACTATTTTGATTTCTGTCAATAAAGAAACCATAGACTCTGCGTATTACACTTACTAAGAATATGATAATTTTTTTTACAAAATGCAGCACATAATGTGTATTACACTTAAAATTTTCTAGCAGAGGAACCACTATTTTGATTTCTATCAATAAAAAAACCACTGAATGTTTTAAGTGTTTGTTGTTTTCACTAAAGCATTGATAAAATAACTACAATAACGCAGAACGTAGAACAAGAATGTAGTGAAACTTAAGTTACACCTCATGCAGTTCACCTCGACATATCCCGACAGCTTAGCTTCAGCTTTCGTGGTGTTGAATACCAGAATCAAAGAAAGTAAATGCTAGCCTGTGCAAAAAGAAAACACCGCCCTTTCTCGGCAAAGCTATTCACGTGGGATAAAATGTGAAAAGTTATGTTAGGGGTCCCATTTATTTTATTATTAAATTTCATTTTTTTGGTATAGATAGAAAAAACACCCGAGTTTTCTCCAACGGTTTCCAATGAAAAGGGGAAGGACCCTGGTACTGGGAGTCATGTAGGTGGACCAAAGGAAGGAAGGAGGGAACCAAAGAAATGCATCAAAAGGAAATGAAATATTAGACTATTGTGGTGGATGACATGAAGTTAAATAATGTAATAAGCATGGTTTCTAAGGCATTAATTGTGAGGTGTATTTTTAGAAAGATGGGGACAATGAGTTTGTTTCAATAGATTCAAGTGCACTGGTAATCAATTTTAGCTTACCACATAAGGGATTTCATTTTCATCTAAGGTTAGATGTTGAGGTCACATCCAAACATAGTATTATTTCTAATAGGTATCTACTGCATTTATGCCTAGGTGGATTTACCGGTTACTTGATCAAATTACTTATATATCATTCAAGGTTCCATGTCAATAAGTAAGGATATCATAAGGATAAAACAATTGTACAAAATTAGTCTATTTCCATAGAATCTCTTATGATTCTACACAATATATTTTCTCTTTATGCTATTTGTAACTACTGTCCTTACAAATCTACTTTCTTAATTGACATATCAATTAGGTAACCAGTGATATTAGAATAATGAGAAGAGAAAACTTATTTGGAGAAAACCTACAAGAACCTATATACTCCTTTTAAATATTAAGAATTTTTATCATTACCTCTTCCAACGATATGAAAATCTTATGAAGATAAAATGAATTTGAACCATTAACCTATGTTTTTTAGACCAATATTATACGATTGAAACTATTCTCCTAATGAAAATCCGATAACTTGATTGATGGACCATATGAATATGATGTGACCCCCATCTCCTTATAAGTATAATTTTTAACCTACAATGTCAACCCTCCATCTCTTTATAATGATAAAAAAAATAGGTATATACCTAGTATTGTAAGTGCTAATGATGGAAAGGACACCTTTCTAGTTCCTACAACACTTGTTATATGAATTAGTGAACCATGACAATCTTGTAGCTAGATCAGAGAAAAAGATGGCTATATAGATCCAAAATTTCATCTAATCTATCCTTAAGTATTCCCTTAACCCTCATCCCTACCTGAAAATGATTGACATCAAATGAAGTAACATATACTACCTTGAATAATGGACATTTCAAAGGAGGAAAAGTTGTCGTTTATCTTGCACTGGTAGAGCATATGAAGGAAAATGGTTGTGAAGAAAATATTCATACTTACAATCCTTTGATGAATGGATTTCACAAGGAAAATGACTTGATACATATAAGGAGGTTGAGAGGATATACCATGAAATCGACCATGTATATTAGCCTATTGTGGTGGATGACATGAAGTTAAATAATGTAATAAGCATGACTTATAATGCATTGATTGTGAGGTTTATTTGTAGAAGGATGGGGATAGTGAGTTTGTTTCAATGGATTCAAGTGCACTAGTAATCAATTTTATCTTACCACATAAGGGATGCCATTTTCATATGAGGTTATATGTTGAGGTTACAATATCCAAACATAGTATTAATTCTAGTCGGTATCTACTACATTTACCTAGGTGGATTTACCGGTTACTTGATCAAATTACTTATATATCATTCAAGGTACCATGTCAATAAGTAAGGATACCATAAGGATAAAATAATTGTACTAAATTAGTCTATTTCCATGGACTCTCTTATGATTCTACAAAAGATATTTTCTCTTTGATCTGCTATTTGTAACTAGTGGCATGATATGACTCATTATTGTTTCTTTCCTTACAACGACATCTATCATATGCATTCAAACAATTATTTCTTGTTTTTTTCTTTGTTGTATTTATGATCTCTCTTCTTATGGAAATCATATGAGATAAAATTTCTATGGTGGTATGACTTACAAATCTACTTTCTTAATTGACATATCAATTAGGTAACCAGGGATATTACAATAATGAGAAGAGATATACGGTGTTACATTTAATCTATATGATCTCCATAAGTTTGAAAATTCAATACATTGGTTAAGGTCCTACTTGGATAAAACCTACAAGAACCTATATAATCCTTTCAAATATTAAGAATTTTTATCAATACCTCTTCCAACCATATGAAACTCTTATAAACATCAAAGGAATTTGAACCATTAACCTATGTTTTTTAGACCAGTATTATACCATTGAAAATATTCTCCTAATGAAAATTTGATAACTTGCTTAATGGACCATATGAATATGATGTGACCCCCATCTCCTTATAAGTATAATTTTTAACCTACAATGTCAACCCTCCATCTCTTTATAATTATCAAACAAATAGGTATATACCTAGTATTGTAGGTGCTAATGATGGAAAGGACACATTTGTAATTCCTACAACACTTGTTATATGAATTAGTGAACCATGACAATCTTGTAGCTAGATTAGAGAAAAAGATGGCTATATAGATCCAAAATTTCATCTAATCTATCATTAAGTATTCCCTTAACCATCATCCCTAACTGGAAATGATTGACACGAAATGAAGTAACCTATACTACCTTGAATAATGGACATTGCAAAGGAGGCAAATTTTTCATTTATCTTGCACCAGTGGAGCATATGAAGGAAAATGGTTGTGAACCAAATATTCATACTTACAATCCTTTGATGAATGGATTTCACAAGGAAAATGACTTGATACAAATAAGGAGGTTGAGAGGGTATACCATGAAATCGACCATGTATATTAGCCTATTGTGGTGGATGACATGAAGTTAAATAATGTAATAATCATGGACTATAATGCATTGATTGCAAGGTTTATTTGTAGAAGGATGGGGACAGTGAGTTTGTTTCAATGGATTCAAGTGCACTAGTAATCAATTTTAGCTTACCACACAAGGGATGTCATTTTCATTTGAGGTTAGATGTTGAGGCTACAATATCCAAACATAGTATTATTTCTAGTCGGAATCTACTGCATTTATACATAGTATTATTTCTAGTCGGTATCTACTACATTTATACCTAGGTGGATTTACCGGTTACTTGATCAAATTACTTATATATCATTCAAGGTCCCATGTAAATAAGTAAGGATACCATAAGGATAAAATAATTGTACTAAATTAGTCTATTTCATAGACTCTCTTATGATTCTACACAAGATATTTTCTCTTTGATCTGCTATTTGTAACTACTGGTTGCATGATATGACTCATTATTGTTTCTTTCCTTACAAAGAGATCTATCATATGCATTCAAACAATTACTTATTGTTTTTTTCTTGGTTGGATTTATGATCTCTCTTCTTATGGAAATCACATGATCTAAAATTTCTATGGTGGTATGCCTTACAAATCTACTTTCTTAATTGGCATATCAATTAGGTAACCAGGGATATTAGAATAATTAGAAAAAATATAATGTGTTACATTTAATATATATTCTCTCCATAAGTTTGACAATTCAATACATTGGTTAAGGTCCTACTTGGAGAAAACCTACAAGAACCTATATAATCCTTTTAAATATTAAGTATTTATATCATTAACTCTTCCAACCATATGAAATTCTTATAAAGATAAAAGGAATTTGAACCATTAAACTATGTTTTTAAGACCAGTATTATACCATTGAAAATATTCTCCTTATAATGAATATACGATAACTTTCTTGATGGACCATATGAATATGATGTGACCCCATCTCCTTATAAGCATAATTGTTAACCTACAATGTCAACCCTCCATATCTTTATAATTATCAAAAAAATAGGTATATACCTAGTATTGTAGGTGCTAATGATGGAAAGGACACCTTTCTAATTCCTACCACACTTGTTATATGAATTAGTGAACCATGACAATCTTGTAGCTAGATCAGAAAAAACGATGGCTATATAGATCCAAAATTTCATCTAATCTATCCTTAAGTATTCCCTTAACCATCATCCCTGACCGAAAATGATTGACACCAAATGAAGTAACATATACTACCTTGAATAATGGACATTGCAAAGGAGGCAAAGTTGTCATTTATCTTACACTAGTGGAGCATATGAAGGAAAATGGTTGTGAACCAAATATTCATACTTAGAATCCTTTGATGAATGGATTTCACAAGGAAAATGACTTGATACAAATAAGGAGCTTGAGAGGGTATACCATAAAATTGACCATGTATATTAGCCTATTATGGTGGATGACATGAAGTTAAATACTGTAACAAGCATGGCTTATAATGCATTGATTGTGAGGTTTATTTGTAGAATGATGGGGACAATCAGTGTTTCAATGGATTCAAGTGCACTAGTAATCAATTTTAGCTTATTGTGCACATCAGGGATGTCATTTTAATCTGAGGTTAGATGTTGAGGTTACAATATCCAAACATAGTATTATTTCTAGTCGTTATCTACTGCATTTACACCTAGGTGGATTTACCAGTTACTTGATCAAATTATTTATATATCATTCAAGGTCCCATGTCAATAAGTAAGGATACCAAAAGTATAAAATAATTGTACTAAATTAGTCTATTTTCATAGACTCTCTTATGATTCTACACAAGATATTTTCTCTTTGATTTGCTATTTGTAACTACTGGCATGATATGACTCATTATTGTTTCTTGCCTTACAAAGAGATCTATCATATGCATTCAAACAATTATTTCTTGTTTTTTTCTTGGTTGGATTTATGATCTCTCTTCTTATGGAAATCATATGAGCTAAAATTTCTATGTTGGTATGCCTTACAAATCTACTTACATAATTGACATATCAATATAGGTAACTAGGGATATTAGAATAATGAGAAGAGATATACAGTTTTACATTTAGTCTATATGTTTTCCATAATTTTTACAATTCAATACATTGGTTAAGGTCCTACTTGGAGAAAACCTACAAGAACCTATATAATCCTTTTAAATATTAAGAATTTTTATCATTACCTCTTCCAACCATATGAAATTCTTATAAAGATAAAAGGAATTTGAACCATTACTCACTTCCAAGTGAGATTTCTTGATCTCTAAAGGAAATGAAGTTTCCCATACCTTCCAAGCCATTAAAAGAGGTTATCAAAGCCAATTCTAACTCTTCCTAAAAATACATTGATATGTTAAAATGGTGGTGACAACTTTAACATTTTGATCTCCTATCATACTAACAACATATATTAGTTAGTCCACATGTTGGGATATCTCCACATTATAAACATATATATATTTAACCCATAGAGCCTCCCTACGATGTAAGTTATAAATATCCTTGACAAGCAATAGAATAGAAGCTAGAAATGCTTATTCAATAAGTAAAATAAGAATATAAGAAACTAGAACTCCCAAGCGCCATCCCCATAGCATATTCTATAATAAGGTTTAGACCAAGGAGGTCTTCCTATGAGTCTAATAAGTAATAATATTATATTATACCTAGGATTATAGGCTCGTGCCTTGGTTATACATACAACAAATTTTCAAGCCCATCTAGATATAAGATGCTATAGATTCATGCATATTCTCTTTTTCGTCGTTTTTGGTTTTTATGTTTTTGAAAAAAAAGGAGTAACAAAGGGGTCAATTTCATCTTGTCGAGGCTGTATTATTCATTTGTTGGCTGATTTTGGACTACATGGGGGAGTAACAGAGGGTTGATTTCATCTTGTGGAGGTCATATTCTTCATTTGTTGGATGAGTTTGTACTGCGTGGTCGTGACATCGTCTGGAGAGGACATAGTCTTGTTTGTAAGGATGATTTACTTTCTGTTGGGGGCATATCCTTACAGTTCCACATCTAAAGTGATACCCACACTTCATCTGGGACAATATAAAGGTTTGTTACATCCAAAAAGGGGGCTTCAATCCATATTGACACCTACAGAAATCTACTACAATGTTTTTGGGTACTCTAATTATAGTCTTCCTTCTTGTTAGGACTGTGCATAATCGTTTTGGGTAGTGAGGGAGGGCACTGCAGCATAATAAAGGAATCTGAGAAGAAGACGATTTGGGTTGTTTTGAGGAGATAGAAAGGTAGGGAAGACACCAAAGAAGGGTAGCTCACTTCCAGAAATCATTGTGCATGCCAAGGAAGCTACAGGTTAGAGTTAAAGTAATTTCATATTTGCTTGTCCACCTTAAAAATGTTGTTACAGTCATTGTAAACTCAAAGTTATATGAATATGATATTTAGGGTTTATTTTCCTTGTTATTTATGGAAATAAATCTCTATTGCATTTACTGTTCGTTGTTAGCACTATGAAAATTAAGATATGAAAATTATAGTCAATATACAAGCCAAACATTACACATATGATGGCATTGATTTGTGTACAGACTTCAAAACCCTTGAGATATGAAACAAACTCTCTGTGTTAAACAACTTTCCTCACTATC
This sequence comes from Pseudotsuga menziesii, assembly GCA_001517045.1. Lineage (NCBI taxonomy): Eukaryota > Viridiplantae > Streptophyta > Pinopsida > Pinales > Pinaceae > Pseudotsuga > Pseudotsuga menziesii. Next base: position 543,988 of record LPNX011173217.1, read on the forward strand.
TAAATTTTTTCTGCAATGGAATTCTAGGTTTCCTCACGTTCCCTTCTACAGCGAAATTCTTTCTGGAATGCGAGAATCAAAAGTCAGCTTTTCAACTTTTAACACTTCCGAAACAAGAGTTTTCGCACAACACTTCTTCCCCGCTGCCAATATCGATCATTGATCTATCAATTTCATGGCCATTCTAAGTGTTCGTACAACTTACTTTTTCATGCAGCGAAACGGATTTCTGATCGTTTGATCAGTGTCCCCACCAAATCAGCGGTGGATTCCAAAATTTATTAAGTGCATTCGATAGAATATCGCACACATGAAAAAATTTTCAAAGCTTACAACTTCCCTCAGCGATGTCACTATAAACCATCTATCTTCCCTGCGATCGATCTCCACTCTACAATCTTGTTTTATTTGAGCGACTGGTTAAGGTTTAACCCTCTACAAAGCTTCACTTAATTGATCACTGACAGGATCAATTCTTCTCTGCAATTCAAAAATTATGGCAATCCAAAGCCACAAAGTTTATACACAGGGTTATATGGAGTGAATGCGGGATGAATTCATAATTCTACAAAACTATATAAAGACATGAAATCCATCAAAAACAGATGCAGAGTTTAATCCTATGTTATTTATTCAATTCACCAAAAATTCAAATACACACAAATAATTGTACTTGTTCACTCCTCGCTCACTCTTCTGTGCACACACCTCTCATTCCTCCATTCATGCTATGTGGAATTTCTCTCCCTCTCAAGCTCTATGAGCTAATCAAAGCTTCTTTGAGCTATCCTCAAACCTCTATGAGCTATTCTAAGCTCTGTGAGATAACCTAAGCTTCTGCAAGCCAACAAGATCTATAAGCTAACTAAGCTGCTAAGAAAATAAATCGAACTGATTTAAATACAAGAGGAGTCCATTTCCAAATCTTATAACAAAGGAGTACAGTCCTTATTGATCTATGCTAACCCTATTATTCACAACTAACTCAATCCTAATTATTACATGTGGAAAATGATCTAGATTCCTTATCCATTTTATTAAGCTTTTACAAAATAAAGCAAATTACAAATGTACGAGACCCTAGGTCTCTTAAGAGTTCCCTTGACCTTGTGAAGTCATGAATGACTTTACCCTCTTGATCCTATGCTCTTGCATCAACATATCAGCAATACATTGAATACAAAAACCAACTAAGACTATTTGGCATGGCGTAGTGGTATTTTTGACAAGTGTTTTTACGGAATCCCTTAACCAAATTAGATAAGAAAATAAGCCAAAAAAATCAGCAGGACCTGATAGGGGTCATTACAGTTTACTGTTCAAAGCATATCCCCCTTGTATAAAAATAGAACCCTCTCACTTCCTCTAGATAAAGCTTTTTCATTGGTATCTGTCTCATCATGTTGAGTGGAGATGAGAACCGCATGAATGCGTAGAGGAACCATGCACTACTGTCATTTTTGTACTCAATGGTTACTTGTGTTTTTCCATCAAGACTCAACCAGGAGTAGGTTTTATTCTTTCTGACCTTTGTGAGCTTTGCTCCCAGCTTGGTAGTCAGCACATGGGTGAGATGCATCAACTCAAGGGTTTCATTAGTTGCATAACTAGTCCAATAAAGGGTAGTGACCCACATACTAGAACTCACACAAACTGCCATCTATACTAACAAATCACAACCTAGTGAAGCAGTACAGAATTAGGCTGCCAACACATTTACACACCCTCACGACACCCTTAGTAACCCACAGTAGGTCATGGTACCTTCATACACCGCCTTGGGATCCTTAATAGTCCTCAAGGCACTTTCATCCAGTCACAAAAATCCTAGCAGGCTTAAGACATATCACAATAGCCCTTAGCAGGCTCAAGATAGGTCATGGTTTTTGTTGATGTATTTGTAACTTCGGAATGTATTCACTTGTATATCTTATGTATTTCACCCCGATGTTTATTCCAGGAAGTATCTATAATGTAATTGAGTCATGTCATGCCCCAATGTTTCTATTGGGAGACTCAATAATGTAACAAGTCATGTAAAGTCATTGAGGTTAACCCTCCATTGTAAGTCATGGAAATAGCCCCCACAGTTGTGGGGCACTAGGGTTATTAGACTCTCCTAGAGATGTCGGCTCTAGTAAGTAATTCTTAAGTGGGGTCAACATGTTAAAGTGGACATTAAGTGAATGGAAGAATATAAATAGAGAGTGAGCCTCTCTATTTATCACACACACACTCACTCATTGGGGCGCATGAGTGAGAGAGAAGTAGCTCTCTCAAGTGAGAGAGAGAGAGAAGCTGTGGATATCATCTTTATGTTTTTGGGTTTTAATGCTGCCATTGGTACTCATTCTATCTCTAAGGAAGCTGTGGGGTTTTCTCCTTTATGGTTTCCCCGAGGAAAATTCTTTGTGTCTCTTGTCTCTTGTGTTTATTGTTGTGCATGTTATTCTCTCAATTAAAGATCCTAAGATAATGCTAGCTTGAATGATAAAAATATAACATGGTATCAAAGCTAACCTGAGAAGAAGACATTTTGCAGATGTAGAAGCTGGGGTTTCTTAATTTTTGGGTTTCTCTCCACAATCCATCAGCAAAATTATGCTATGCTGACTCTCCATTGAACGGTGCATCTTTTTGTCGAAGCAGAATTCAATTCCGAGCATTTTCAGTTTTTGGTGCAGGAAATTAGGGCTTCTTACAGAAGAGGAATTTTTGAGTGATCCTGGCATAGGATTTCTCTCCTCATCAAAATTGAATTTTAGAGACTTGGGTAGATATTTTTGGTTGGGTATAACTCTGGGAAAGTTAAACCCTAGTTTGACCCCGAGCTGGAAAAACTCTAAAATACTAAAACTGATACGTATATCTCAATATTAGAGAAGGATCAGGAGCTAAAACTTTCACAGGATGAAGATAAAATCATGATTTACACTATGTCCAAACTTTAGCCTCAGATTCCCTATATTCTAGGATATATGATTCCTCCAAGTTAGGGTTCCAGCCTCTCCCAGGATTCATCCCCAAACAGGACACTTGGGGAAAATTGCTATATATTGGGCTACAAAGGTCCAAATGAAATTTATGAATATGTTTCAGAAAGGGAACAGACTATACTTTCTGTGGTTCATGTTTCAGACCCAGAAGATGAAACAGTGGCATGTGGTAGTCCGTACAACTTCGCTATGCTGAACAGTCCTGAAATAGGTCACCTTGGGAAAACACTCATAAGTGCCAATTGGTGAAACCAATTCTAATGAAACCTATGGTTTTGGAATAGGGACATACGAGGATACCTTAGTGTGAAGTTTCAAACATAGAAGAGCAGCGATTTTGGATATATCATAGAAATAGTATTAGGCATTTCTGTAGAAGAAATTGGAAAACTAGGGCTTCCTGTTCCGGGAGCTTCCCTCCACTGTTTTCAAAAAAGGAGTACATTGGATAGCTCACCTTGAATAGATATATATTTCTATCCAATCAGATCTGAAAGATTCCAAGTTTTGAAAATTAGGGTTTCTTTGACAAACCCTAGATTAGCCAACTCCGAAACCAGGATGGACACCTCAAATCGGTAAGGTCTAATCTTTTGCTATTTTCATTTGAGGTTCTCATTTCAAAGTGATCTATCACATCAGCTTGATGATAAGCTTGGTGAAGTTGACAACTTCCAAGCATGGAAGTATATGATATTTATGAAGAAAATGAATTGGACACCTACATGAGTAGATAGGTTCCAGTTCCAGAGGGAGATGAGGCTCAAATCCTTACACAAGAAGAAATTGGTCAAGGCCAAGAAGATCATTCCTTATACCACAAGTGTCTTTCCTAAAGACACCGAAGATGTTTGATTCCTTGACCAAGCTATTTGAAGGGAAGAACATAAATTGGAATATGACCTTAAGAAACTAGTTGAAGAATGTGAAGATCCAGAATGTAGAGACCATACAGTCATACTTTACAAGGGTCTCTCAAATCAAAGACTTGTTGTTGATTTCAAGATAAAGGACTTGGGGATGATGCACTACGTTCTAGGAATGGAGGTGTGGACAAGGGAAGAATGAAATAGAGATCCTGAAGAGGTTCAGGATGATGGATTCCAAGGCCATGACCACACCTATGGCATCGAACCTGAAGCTATTGAGTGTTGCTTCATCAGAGATGGTTGGTGCCATGATGTATCGTCAGATGATTTACTTGACAAATACGAGACCACATATTTGATTTGATGTGAACACATTAAGACATGTTCACCTGATGGTTGCAAAGCATGTAGTGAGGTACCTGAAGGGTGCAGTTGAGTATGGGATCAAGTGTGATCTCTTGGTTTGGCAGGATGGAGTCCTGCATGGCACTGAGTACAGCTGAGGCAAAATATGTTGCCACTTGCTATTTGGGAGGTAGTATGTTTCTTTTGAAAACTACTTTTTGATTTGGTTGATCTGACTTGCATTTTTGTATAATGCAGAGAGGAGCAGTGATCCAGATCGAGATCTCTTGAAAGAGGGATTTCTAGCATAGCTGATGAGAGAGGTTGTCTGAGCATAAATATTGTCAAAGCTCATAGGTTTCTCAGACGTAAATGGTCCTGTAGGTTGTCCTCGGATATAATCGGTCCTAGCGAAGCTCACAGGTTATCCTTGGACGTAATCAGCCCTGATGTGATTCTATGCTAGAAATGGCCAAAGTGAAGTTTGAGTACTTCAAGGAGAAGCTTGGTGTTCTCCAGATCGAGGTTCCCTCCAAAGGGAAATGATGAGACCTAGAGCCATTCTGACATGGTGAGAGGATTAGGTTCCTTCCATGTTCAGATGTAAGGGTTGAGCCATTCTGTCATGGTGAGAGGATTTAGTTCCTTCCATTTTAGATGTACTATGTTGATCCATTCTGATGTGATTGTAAGATTGGTTCCTACATGATCAGATATAAGTGTTGAATGCCATTCTTGGAATGGAGGCACCTAGTCAGTTACCAGGAATACTCAGTCTGGGACTGAGGGCCATTCTGATATGACTATGGGATGTAGTCGTACATGATCAGATATGAGTGCAGAGCCATTCTGATGTGACTGAGGGATTGGTTACCACATGATCCGATGTAAGTGTAGCGCCTTTCTAACAAGATGAGGTCAGATGTAAGTGCAGATCCTTTCTAAGAAGATGAGGTCGGATGTGATTGTTGGGCCTTTCTGACATGGATTTTGGATGTGTTCATCCCATGGTTAGAGGTGAGTGCTGGGAGTTCCTTTCTGACATGGTTCTTAGATGTGTTCCTCCCATGGTCAGATGTAAGTGCTAGATGGGCCTTTCTAACATGGTTCACTCCATGGTCAAATATAAGTGCTGAAGACGATGAATACCTACAAGAAGGGTAGGCCTACAACCAGCATGAAAAAGGGCTGGCTCTGTAGAACTTCCTGTGACAAGAAGAATGAAGAGATAGCACCATTTGAATGAGAAAGAAGAAGCAGTAATGATGATGATGATTCAGTGATGATCCAGACTTGATGATGATCCAGTAGTGACGATCCAGATCAAGTGATGATCCAGTAGTGACGATCCAGATCAAGTGATGATCCAGACTTGATGATGATCCAGCAGTGACGATCCAGATCAAGTGATGATCCAGACTTAATGATGATCCAGCAGTGACGAACCAGATCAAGTGATGATCAAGACTTGATGATGATCCAGCAGTGACGATCCAGATCAAGTGATGATCTAGACTTGATGATGATCCAGCAGTGACGATCCAGATCAAGTGATGATCCAGTGATGATCCAGACTTGATGAAGATTACTTGACAATGAAGATGACTTGACGATGAAGATGTCTTGACAATGAAGATGACTTGAAGATGAAGATGACTTGATGATGATCTAGATGATACAGAGAAGAAGACTTCTGCTGATAAATTGTGTTGAGAGAATACCTTCCTAATTAAGAGTGAGTGTTGATGTATTTATAAATTTGGAATGTATTCACTTGTATATCTTATGTATTATACCCCGATGTTTATTCTATGAAGTATATATAATGTAATTGAGTCATGTCATGCCTCGATGTTCTGATCGGGAGATTCAATAATGTAACAAGTCATTTAAAGTCATTGAGGTTAACCCTCCATTATAAGTCGGGGCAATAGTCCCCACAATTGTGTCAAGGTTAACCCTCCTTGTTGATCAGAGGGCAAAGTCCCCATAGTTGTGGGGCACTAGGGTTATTATACTCTCCTAGAGATGTCGGCTCTAGTAAGTAATTATTAAATGGGGCCGACATGTTAAAGTGGACATTAAGTGAACGGAAGAATATAAATAGAGAGTGAGCCTCTCTATTTATCACACACACACCCACTCATTGAGGTGCATGAGTGAGAGAGAAGTAGCTCTCTCAAGCGAGAGAGAGAGAGAGCGAAGTTGTGGAGATCATCTTTATGTTTTCAGAGTTTAATGCTGCCATTGGTGCTCATTATATCTCTGAGGAAGTTGCGGGGTTTTCTCCTTTATGGTTTCCCCAAGGAAAATTCTTTGTGTCTCTTGTCTCTTGTGTTTATTGTTGTGCATGTTATTCTCTCAGTTAAAGATCCTATGATAATGCTAGCTTGAATGATAAAAATCTAACAATTTTCTCTAGAAAGCATTAGTAGAATTTACACATATGAAAATGATGCAAACAAGAAACACAAACTAAAGATGAACACTGTGATGAATCTCAGAAACTCAAAAAAACACTTTTTATTAACATTTCTAACAAAGTTTACAGAGATACAATCCAAGCACAAAGGCTTCAAAAACAAAAGTCGAACCCTTCCTCCTTTGTAGAGGTCACATTTATAGTGCAATTTACACCCGAGACGTATCTCGAAACATGGCATCAAAATTAGTTACATTGCAGGAATCAAACCCAAAAGTACATCCTAAATCCTAACAAAATTTGACATGGAAGATGCGTCGTGCCCACAAAACATTTCAGGAAGGCACGCTGTGCTGTGCATGACCAATCAAGAAGGGAAATATCGACATTCAGGTTTTCTGGCTTGCTTGATGAAAAAGACAAATCCAAGCATATTTTTAATAGACTACGAATGACTCAGCTGTTGGAGGGCGTTCCAGGCGGATGATTGCTCAATCTATGTATATCTTTCCACTGCTGATCTGTAGGGGTTTCCATCTCAAATATCTCCTTTAGGAGAACATCCAGGTCAATCACAGGGCTATGGCCAATAGTAGGGAGATATGATTTGACAGTCCTCAATTGAGCTAGCAGCTCAAAGTCCTGGCTGAGTTTATTGATGATTACCTCTCCCTTTGTCCCACCATTCATACCCTCAAACTTTGCATGGTTTAGTATTTCCTGGTTTAGCAATTTGACATATTTTCTTTAAGGGATCAGCTTCCCCTCTAGACCCCAAAACTCAAGAAACCCATTCTGAAACAGGAGCTGGAACAATTTGTTGAACTTTTCTACCCCTTAATGAATAATGTTAATCCTAGTAAGTGCATTCTGCAACATGCTGTGCTTTTTGGTCATCCTCCTTGCTTCCACCAAAACTGATATCCTGTCAGTAATCCCCAGGGCAATTAGTTCTTCCCCAGAGGCTGAGTTCAGAAGAAAAAAAAATCACCTTCTGGGCCTTCTCCCTAGGCCTTTGTGCTAGATTTTCTTGTAGGGATTTACATCTTCTTCTTTCTACCATAGCATCTTTTTTATGCTTATCCACCATGACCAAATGCTTTTCTAATGAGGGCATCTCCTTTATCACTGCATCCCAAAGAAACTTTTTAGACCCTTGCAGGGGAATTCAGCCTATGACCCTTTCCTCAAACATGGCTACCTTCTCTTTGAGTGTCCTGATCTCTTCAGTAGAGTCTTCACTTTCCTTAGCAGTGATCCTGTCCTTGAGGTCTTGATTGGCCTCCTTCAATTGAGTGATTTCCAGGTCCTTCAGGGACATTTCAGACATATCTTTGATCACCAGAGCAGTGGGTGATATTTCCTTAGGGGTGCTATAGTAATTTAATTCATCAATTCTCTTTTATATATTTTTCTTCTCTTCTTCCCATGTGCGCTTTTCATCCTCCAGCACAACAAGGTGGCCTTTCAGATCCAAAAATTCATGTTGCAATGTCTCAATCTATCCTTGTAACTGCACGGTCTGAGGAGGTAGTTGGATGTCTTTCATAGGTGACTTGCATTTATTTTTGTAAGCCTATATCTTGGCCAATAGATTAGCTAGTAAAATAGGTTTCTCTATTGCCACTTGCTACTCAAATGCAAGGGGTTGCTATAAAGCGTTCTGTGTTGTTAGGTCTTCCACTTGGTCATTCAGGAGTTTCAAGTGTAGGTTCTAGGCCTTTTTTGTTTCTTTTTTCCTGCTTCAATTGGGTCTCCAGTTTAACCACCCTTTGTTGGGACCTAATATGGGATAACTCATCCTTATTAAGATCAGCATAGATGAGATCACTAAATCCCTTATGGAACACAATCTTATCTGGGATTAAGAACCGATCCATATTGAACTCAACCTCTGAAACTCGTTCCTCATTAGCGATGGCTAGGTTTAAGGAGTTTGTTGTAATATTCCTAGAAGTAGTGAAAGAGACTTTGCTTCCTAATAGCTTCTTTAGCTCATTGGACTGCTTCTAAGTCTCAGCCTTGGATTACTCTTTGATTTGCCCATAGGTGGTCAGCATTTTCTTTTTAGTCTTAAATTTCCCTTCAATGACAGAGGAAAAAATAATACTTCTGATAATTGAGTATAGGCTCCTCACCCCCTTTATTCATTTATTGTGTGGTTCCTGGGGGCTTTCTCTCTAAGCGTGTAGTGGCTAGATTTACAAGCACCAACGGCTATGCAATCACCATATGATTTGCAACCTTTCCCCCAATAGGGTTTACTAAAACAAGATCCTCCTCTATCACTGTCTTGAGGGAATCAGATTCAAAATTAAACTCCCACTCCAGGTTGATTACATCCTCCTCTAAGTCTATCCTAGTCTTCTTTCTAGGGGTTTGTTCATCAAATTCCATATCCTCCACCTTTGACCGAGACCTTCTTCTACTGCCATCACCATTTAGGGGAAAGGGAGTAGTTAGGACCGTACCTTGCACTTATTTAGGAGCTTGAATTTTCTTTGTAGGAGTCCAATCAAAATCATAGGAAAGAGAATTTGCCTCCTGGGACAAGTCGAGGATCATGGAGTGAATAAAGAGTGACCTCTACACCTAGACCCTCCTCTGGGAAATGATCCCCTTAGGATCATAATTCTGTGCATGAGTCACCTTAAAATTCATGGCCTTCAAAACTTTCTCCACCATTGGTAACAGTGTTGGCTTCTTCACAACAAAGGGCTCGAAATTAATAGGGTATTTGATCCAAGAGTCCTTCCTGTGAGTAGTAAAATTATACTCATTATCAAAAATCCTCTGCCTGATCGATTCTAGTGAGAATTTTGAGGGATTTAGGTAAACTAGTAGCATGAAAGGGGCAGCCGAAAAACCATATACCCGGATAACTAAATACTTCTATATTAGGAACCAATCTCCAATACCCTCTTCCTACAAGGTAGCATTCATGTATTCTGATATCCTCTTCTCTTTAGGGTTGAATAGTCTAGAGATGATGAAGACGATTCTGTCAATGAATAGGGTGTAACACTAGTCCTGGTCTTCTGGACAGACCAGGGACAGTCTTTGAACAACTCTGGATCCATGTCCTCAAGGGTCTGCTAGTTGGAACTAAATATGATGGAAAACATATACACCTAGTATCTAAAGTTCTTATCCAAATCAAAATTCTCAAGATGATAATTGATTTCTCCAGCCAAGAACTCATCGAACTTAATTCCTGCTTCAGATTGACTCAGGTGAAGGATAATTCCTAGCATTACTTCAGATACCATGATATCACTATCAAGACCTAGGCTTTGACTCAAGAGGGAGATGGCTGATACTACAGGATTTATGAACAATTCAAAGGAGAGTGGGGTGATAAGGGTATTTGAGGGAACTGGGGTGTTCAAAATGGTCTGGAACGATTTATTCTTGGATTCTAGGTCAGATTTCCTGAACACCTGTAGAATCTCTGATTCTGTGAGGGGATTAGGGCCTGACATTGGGCTTCGAAGAGACCTAGGGAAGCCCTGATAACTTCTCGTGTAATTCTGCAAATGGCATGGGAGTGGGTATCATCTAAGGTGGAATTCCCAGTGGCAGAATAATTGGAGGCTACCCTTTGGACAATATCTGGGAAATAGGGAAATTGTTCTAATGTGAACCTTATTAAGGATGACTTTAAATTTACCAATAGTTCCAACTAGTCTCTAGAAGGTGACAACAAAGAGTTATGGGAATCAGTGACACTGGACAACCGCAAACAAGGATCATAAGCGTCATAAAATCGATTGCAAATGATCTCATCGGATGCGTGAAGGATTTTTAAAGACGAGGCCATGGTGGATCTGTCGAAAGGGTTGATAAACAATGAACGAGTACCTGGTGGTGATGATGGACACTTCTGGAGGTTGCAATTTTATCCATCTAACTCGTGCTTGGCGGACACCAAATTTGGAGGGTGGTGGGAGTATTAACAAGATGTTAATGTCAAGATGATTAGCCTTATAAACCATCACGCTCCCTAAACGTGAACTTTGTACCTCCAATATTTGAGCGCAATATCCAATGGGGAGGGTCCCACTAGATTTCACAAATTTGTTTTTTTATCTTCATAGTTATATTAATGGGTTAAAATATTAAATATCTTGGCTTTAATATAAAACCAAAATATTATGTAATTAATGTTTGGATTTGGTTATTATAAGGTGAAAGCTTGTATGGTGTAATATATGGTTGTCATGTGCTGGTAAATGCTATTTTGGAAAGCATATGGGTGTACTACATGAATATTCCTAACTGTATATTGGAAGGAAGTTGAGAGGCCAACTCTCACGGAGCCAATTCGAGAAATTGGGTTTCTTTTATTTTCAAATGGCCAAAAAAAGGGATTGGACAGATTTGAAAATGAGGTATACTTTTTATATTTGATTCTTCAATATGATATTTTATAACATATGTCTTCATTGTAATTTCTAGTGGTTTTTTCTTACGTGATGTGCAAATTGGTTCTATGTAGGATGTCAAAGGAATATCAAGTCGGGGTTGAATAATTCATAGAGTTTCCAAAAAGGAATTCAGAGGATAATAACACCACAAGATTCCCTTGTAAAATATGTTGCAATGTTGCAGTATTGACGTTTGAGGAAGTACAAGACCACTTGATGATTCATGGTATAATAAGTTCATATAAAACTTGGTTTTTCCATGGAGAGAGAGGTCCTACTTAGGAATATATATTTGGAAAGAGCAAGAAATGCCGCACAACAAGGATGCATGATTTGCCTCAAGAAATTACACATGGTGATGAACACATAGTCGAACATCAATATGATAATTATAATGAGGAGTTTGCAACATTGCTTACAAATGATACTGAATTTCTTGAGAATGACACTCATAACAAGGAAACCATGGTCGATGATCATATGGTTGAAATGGTGAATGATGCTTATCAATATTAGAATGAAAATGCAGATGTGAATTGTGAAAATGGCCAAGTAGAATCAATGAATGAAAAAAATGATATGAATCAATATCTAAAGTTAATTGAAGATGCCAAGGCACCATTGTACCCCGGTTGCACTAGTTTCACTGAGCTATCGGCCACTGTGAAATTGTATAACCTTAAAGTGAGAAATGGACGATCTGATGCAAGTTTCATCCAGTTGTTGAAGTTGCAAAGAGAAATGCTTCCAACAGGAAATACACTTCCAGAATCTACATATGCTACAAAAATTTTGATTAAATCATTGGGTTTGGACTATGAAATGATTCATGCATGCCACAATGATTTTATTTTATATTGGGGAAAATATGAAAAAACAATGAATGCCCAACATGTGGCGAATCAAGATGGAAGGTTGATGCCCGTTCTAAAAAGGTGCATACAAGTGTCTCGACCAAAGTGCCGAGGTATTTCCCTATAGTGTTGAGGTTGAAAATAATGTACATGTATGATTTTGAGCTCTTATAATTCTATTATATCATACACCTTCATGTACTACCAACCTACTAAAAAATCATCTTCTTTAATCTACTAAGTAATGCAATGCATATATGATTCTTTATGTTTTTGTTACAGCTCTACATATATTTCATAGAAAATGAGGTGGCATCATGAGAATGCAAGGATGGAATAATGCACCACCCAGTTGATAGCTCGGCATGCAAAACTATAGATTCTAAATGGCCCGATTTTTCCAACAATCCTCTCAATGTACAACTTGCAATGGCAATGGATGGATTTAATCCTTTTGGAAACTTGAGTAGTAGTCACAGTGTATGGACAATATTACGAGTCACATTTAACCTTCCACCATGGTTATGCATGAAAAGGAGCCTTTCTTTGTTGTCATTGTTAATACCTGGTCCGAAGCAACCGACAAATGACATAGATGTTTATTTGGAACCACTGGTAAATGAACTAAAAATAACATGGGATGAAGGGGCAAGGACATATGATGCTCATTCAAGGTCATTCTTTAATATGAAGGCTATATTGATGTGGGTAATCCATGAATTTCCTACTTATGGAAATATGGATGGTTGCACAAATAAAGGGTTTTGAGGATGCCCTATATGTGGAAGGCACATAGATTCAATGTATCTCAATTGTAGTGGGAAGTGTGTGTACATGGGACATAGGAGATATCTTCCAATAAATCATAAGTATTGTTCACAAAAAGGACCATTTAATGGGAAGTCTAAGAATCTCATTGCACCTAAAATTGTACACATGTCAGATATTTTTACAGAAACAGAAGGAAGGGAAGAGAAATGGGGATAGACTAAAAGTACAAAAGGAAAGATAAATTAAAAAAAAGGTGAAAATCCGGAGACTGTCGTGTGGAAGTGAAGGTCAATTCTATTCAATTTACCATATTGGGAGGTATGTGCACACATTAACTTAAGGCCTAAAATGTACGATGCTTGAAGGATTTCATTGTGTTTAATATGAATATATTGTTTAGTTTTTATTTGATGTTATAATTCATTGATTTTTTATTTGGTTGGATGCAAAAACTACTAGCGTGTCACATTTTAGATTTAATGCACATAGAAAAAAGTGCATGCGAAAGTATTTTTGGAACCCTTATGGATATTAAATATGAATCAAAGGATGGGAAAAATTCTCATGATGACTTACAACAGTTGGGTATAAGGAGGTCACTATGGCCACAACAAAAAGGAAAAAAAATTATTCTTCCACCCACACCACAGACTCTTTCAAAAAAGGAGAAAGAGATTCTTTGTGGTGTTTTGTTCACGTTAAAAGTTCCATATGGATATAGTTCAAACCCTAGAAATCATGTATCTATGAAATATCTCAAGCTTCATAGTATGAAATCACATGATTGCCATGTTCTGATGAAACAAATCCTTCCAGTAGCATTGCGCCATGTGCTACCAAAAGCAGTTCAAAACAATATTTGTAGGCTTTGCTTCATTTATAGGAAAATTTGTGCAAAAATGGTGGATCCAACAGATCTTGATAACTTACAAGATGATGTTGTGGAAACTTTGTGCTTACTCAAACCCCCCCCCCCCCCCCCGCCTTCATTCTTTGATATAATGATACATTTGACTGTACACTTGGTGCAAGAGCTACGTTATTATGGACTAGTTGCATATCGATGGATGTACCCTTTTGAAAGGTTAGTGAAATTTTATTAAGTGAAAATCCACATAAATTCCAACATTTTATGTGCATATAATAATAATACATTACTAGCAACTCTTTATTCATACTTTTGATTTCACTACTAATTGTGTGTTTTTTTCTAGGAACATGAAAGTTTTCAAAAGTTATGTGAAAAATAAGAATAGGCCCAAAGGCTGCATAGCTGAAAACTACACTGTAGAGGAATCCATAAAATTTTGTGTTGGATATGTTGAAGGTATGGAATATATTGAAAGCATGCCTAGTAGAAATGAATCTTGGGATGGTGAAGAAGGAGAGGTTGGACAATATGGGAAGGCCTTATCTAGAGGAACTTCTATTGAATTAAATAAAACTAGTTTGTTACAAGACCACAAATGGGTCTTGCACAACATAGATGAAATATAACCTTGGATAGAGTAAGTAATAACCACATCCTTATGAAATCATTTTTTATTATAATATATCACAATATTTTCATAAATTGTTAACTGACATCACTTGAAAATAGGATGCACTTGACATAAATTGCCAATAGTAACATCCAAGCCCAAAAGATGAAGTCTTACTACAAAAGCTCCACAACCAATAGATTAGCGATTGGTTAAGAAAATAGATAATGATATGTTCTTCATATTATATTTAATTGAACTTCATTGATCAAGACTATTATGATGTATGAAGGTGATATTCTTTTATTATATTTTGAAATTGCATGGTTCTCTAACAACATTTAAAAATTTACAGGTGGAAGGAAAATAAAATATTTTTGATACCCTTAAAAGGTCGGCACGTGGCCCAAGGAAATATGAAACTAAGTATGATGGATGCTTAATCAATGGGTGTATATTTCATGTTAAAAGCATAGAAAATGTCAGGGCCACCCAAAATAGTGGTGTGTTCATAGATGCACAAACATTAATGAGATCAAGTGCAAAGGATAAAAACCCTATACATCAAACAACAACATATTATGGAGTGATTCAAGAAATAATGTTATTGGACTACTGTTTGGTGCAGTATCCATTGTTCAAATGTGATTGGATAGATGTACACAAGAAGAATGGAATGAAATTTGATGAAATTGGTTTCACCATGGTGAAGTTGAAGAGATACTTGAGTAAGGATAGAGTGCAAGATGATCCATTTATTCTAGAATCACAAGTGAAACAAGTATTTCATGTACAAGATCTGGTAGAGAATGAATGGTGTGTTGTTTTGACATTCCCTCCAACAGTACCAAGAAATTGTAATAGATATGAATTGGAATATGCATATTTATCAAGTGTTGCATATTTTGAAGGGACAAAATGCAAAGAGGATGAAGCTATAGGTGATGGTGTCATGGATTATGTTCGACAAGATTGTGAATGCACATGGTTGGATGTTGTTCAGTAAGTAGCATGCATGATTTATTTATCAGTTCTCATTTAGGTTGTTTCTGTGAAAATTTATATCTTATATTATTACTTGGATTTACCTTTCATGCATATATTTTTTGTTTTCCTATTGTTTATGCATGGATCTTATCTGTTTTATTGTGTTATGTAACTTTCATTTATTTTTACAGTAGATAGATTGGGTGTGGGGAATTGAGATTGATGTGAGGGAGGGAAGGGCCATATGAGCTTCAAGCTTCACGTGGTTGGCCCTGTTTAGTAGAGAATAAGATATTCTTGAAACCAAGAGAATATCATTTAGGTATTTTTATTTCATTTTTTTAAAATTTCATATATGTTATTCCTTTTTAACATATCTATCAATCGCCTATATGAACATACCATTTTTTCATGATATATGTAGATCTTCGCAATGGAAAGGAATATAATGACAATTTGTATCGTTCTCTAATGCATATTTGTAAGTTATCACCATAACGAATTTGTCAATTAGATATCTTATTTTCATTTCATTGATTATAATGTGTTGATTTCGTCATTTTAAGTACAGTTTTACTTGTCTATTTTATGAATTGATTTTATTACACATTTGTTGAAGGAAAAAAATTGATTGCAGGATAGCTATTGACCATGGGTAGGTAATGTAATGAACAATATTGAAAGTATTTGATTACAACAAATTTAATTACAACATATTTATTACGACCATAAGTATACCCAGTGTAACAACTAATTTGTGTGAAATATTTGTGTAAAGCATAGAGGACGCCAAGTTTGTCTCACTTTATTAGCATCAGAGATGAAATTTTAGGTATAGATTCTTATTATCAATACAATTTCAGCATTCTTTGGGAGTATCACCTATATGTTTCCTTTTAGGCATTGGGAGTATCACCTAATGTAGTTAACAATCCCTTTGACTACTTTTTAGTTATTTGTGGTCATTGGTGGTAAATTCATTTTCTTTTAAGACATTAATATCAAACTATATATTAATTGTATCCATCCTTTTTGCTGAAAGGTGAGAAATTGAAGCACCTGTATAATATTTCAAAATTTCTCCACTTTTTTTTGTAAATAAAAGGATTGTATTACTACATAGTAACTTAATTACATTCTGAATAACACATCCAGAAACCACCTACCCAGTTATAAAAAGCTTTACATTCATCCCAAAATAGAACCACCCATCCTGAAACAAAACAACCAAATTGTTCATGGCGTGCCCCATCCCAATTACATACATAAGCTTCCCATAAATAAAATCACTACAAGAACCACTAACAAAAGACTGAACAAGACATAAAAAAACATCCATATTTTTCATGGCATGCTCCATCTCAATTACATACATAAGATTCCTATAAAGCCTATCATTACTAGAACCATTAACAGTAAACTGAACAAGAAATAACAAGAGCATAAACACAAGGGCCTCAAACCCAACCCTGGGCAGAAACTCTCGGTGAGGATCGTTTGTTCTGCTTCATCTTCCCAGAGGGCTCCCTGGAAGTCATGTCAATTGACTTGGCCCCTTTCTAGTCCATTGACCTACTCGTCCCTTTGACCTCCTCCTACTCCATTCTCGGGTGGAAGAATTGAATCCCCATATTTGTGTCCATGATGTCTATCTTTTTGTGCATGAGGCGACAATCGGCATTGTGCTCCTTCCAAACTCTGACTGGTTCTTCATCCCCTTCCTTTTTTCTAGTAGTGCTAAGAGAAGAGTGCACTATAAGGTTCATGTTAACCCAATAGAGCATAAGTAATATGTCATAGGCCGCAACCCTCCCAGCTATATTAATAGGGTCCACCATCCAAGCTTCAACCTCACAATGCAACTCCTCCCAGGGCATGACCTTAGCTTCGTCTCATAAAAAGTCTACAACTAATTCAATATCATTGTGGGTCTCCAGAGGAACAAAGTCTCTGAAGAAGTCAGCATCCTCATGCACATGTATCTAGTCTCTAGTCACATGGCCCTTATCGTGATTGTCGGTTGAGACTTCCCCCAACTGAAAGATTCCCCTCTGAGAGCATTTGAGAGCCATGGAAAAACCCAAGAGATAGACTCTTCACCAAGCACCAACGCTTCAAAGCGGAAAATACAGTCACTAGCCCTTTTGACTAGGAGGGAATGAATAGACATAAGAGAGGCTAGGATACTCCATAGAGGTCATTGAGAAAAGGGTGAAGCTACTCCAGAATATAAGGGTGGTGGCCACCTCACCATCATAATGGTTCTATACTCGACCTTCATCATCCTAGCTTCATCCTAAATTGGTGTCCTCTAAGCCTTAAAGAACATATCGGTCCTATGTTGCGAATCTCCCTTCTCCATCCCTACGGGCCTGAAACCATACTTTCCAACAAGCGCTCATGTGGGGATAGGATCCTAATTTGCAACAGTAATTCCCAGCACACGCTCATGCGTGGCCCAAAGATTACACAAATATTACCGTCGATGAACTGGATTACACAATGATTTCGTGCACAGCTTCTGCAATTAACCCACTTGCTAGCTCATCGACAAAATGGAATAACAACCATAAGATCTAGATCGACGGTGGACTTAAATTGTTATAGGGCAGCTTTCATAAAGTATTGCACCAATCAGGAATTTCTTCTATCGCGCTAGTTCTCCCAGCGAAATAGTTCTATGCCATTGATTTGCAGCAAGATCATTCTCAATCGTTGATCTTCTTCATCCTTGCAATGACTAGTTTCCAACTTCACAACTGATTCACCTTTAACTTTCTCGCTATTTAGTCAGTGAAATTCCTCTTTAGCCATTGATCAACTCACCTTTTGATCACCATCATCGACTTGTAACTTCATTAACCAATCTCTCCTACGTCGTGGATCTACCTTGCAATGCACAGCTAAAAGTGACTTACTGTGTGTAAATGTCAATACTCAAGACATTTCTTCATTCAATTAACCATACAGTCAACGTGGTCACAAGATATGATTCAAATGGGAAATTGCTTCCAAACTCAATCAATAAACTCAATTAAGCCAAAAATACAGGCATACGATATTATTTCACAATGGTCCTTGATTTGAACCTAAATACAATGGATCGACCATTACAAACATAGACCTCTCTCTCTCTCTCTCTATAAGCTCCAAGAGTCTAAACTCTGAGCTTGTTCCTCTTGATCGAACCTTCCTCGAGCTAACTAAGCTCCAACAAGCTACCTAAAATATTCTAGGAGCTAACAAGATCTGTAAGCTAAAGCTAATATATCCATCTAAATGACTCAACTATATTAAATAAAACTCTTAGTCTATTTTCTAGATCCTTCAAAGAAGGAACAACATCCTTATTCGACTCTCCTATCCTCTATGACTTACTATGCTTGATATCTGTTATTTTCTAGTATGGTAAACAAGCAGCTCATTTTATTTTTGCTTACTGTGGTTTTTTTACTTTTGTAAAATTATTGATGAAAAATGCCAAGGATTAGAGTGAAGAAGGAATATCTTGCATATGCATCATTTCTACATTCAGAGTGACTTATGAGAATCCTATACATTGGATATTTTTCCCTGCATTAAGATTTGGTAAGAATTAACATTTTGTTGAAATCATGGTTGTGTAATAGTTAATTTATTGACCAACTTACAAATTGGGGTGATATCATATGATATTTGTATAAGATGTACTTTACAATTGTATAAATGGTAACTGAAAGGATATTTCTACTATTTATTTGTGCTGCATATTTTAGAATGGGAAACATATTAACTTTGATTTTGACTTTGGGTGCAGACCAAAATTAGTGGATTATGCTCTTGCCTCTGGCAAAATCTACAAGGGGGGAGGGTTTAAATACATTAAGGAGTTCTTTGAAAATGGTACACTTCATCTCATTGGCCTTTTGAGTGATGGTGGTGTTCATTCACAATTAGATCACTTGCAGTTATTCTATATCTATAAATTCATTTTTATGAGTTGTTTATCTTAGAAAATATTATATATTTATCCGTGCTATGCAATTTTTAATCTTTGTATTTCTCCATACTGTAGTTGAATGCTATTTATATCACCAAACTGGATTGAGTTGGGTCTAAATATGTTATAATTGTAGAACCCATTGATCTACTGACATAAATTTCAAGAGAAGGCTACTCTTACATGGATCCATCAAGCAACCATTAGAAAATATGCTTGTTCTTATCCATGGATACTTGAAATTCTAGTTAGATGTTCACTTCTAGAGTATGTGTATGAACTTGAATGCCAACTTTGTCTTGCAAAACATTTATGTATTATTGTTTTCTATATTGAATCAATGTTGCATATAAAACATTTCAAGTTCAGCCAACTTATAAGGTCACAACCATTCATACTACAGTCAAAAACAATGTTGGGATTATTAGCCTTTTCTTAGAATTACAAATGATGCAATATTGGTGTTAATATTTCCCCTTTCCCAAATTTTTAAAGGGTTCTAGCTCGATGGTAGAGTGCCTGCTTTACAAGCAGGAGGTTGAAGGTTCGATTCCTTCGTGCCCTAATGATATTGCAATTTTGATGTTTTAAATAAAATATATTTTATTATGATTTATTATGGCTACGAGGGGGGTTCTATCATATGTCACTATGAGGGGGGTTCATAACCGCCCCCAAAGGTTTGCAAAGTGTTTTAGGGGGTTTAAAACCATCTATGTAGGTACCTACAAGGGGGATTTATAATCGCACCCAAAGGTTTGTAAAGATTTTTAAGGGGGGGTTGAACCACCTCCTTAGGTACCTACGAGGGGGGTTTTGAACCGCCTCCATAGGTACCTACGAGGGGGATTTTGAACCACCTCTGTAGGTACCTACGAGGGGGGTTTTGAACCGCCTCTGTAGGTACCTATGAGGGGGGTTTAAAACCACCCCCAAAGTTGTAATAAAGAATTTTAATGGTGGTTCTAAACCACCCCCGTAGGTACCTACGAGGGGGGTTTATATCCTCCCTTAAAAGTGACTTTTGGGGGGGGTAGCTTTTGGAATTTTGGTGGGGTTTCGAACCACCCCTAAAATGACTTTTGGGGGGGCATTTAAAACTGTTAGAAAATAGGAACGTAGAGCAATAACACATATACAGTTAAATAATTAAACAAGATGCAAAACACATCAGACAAATTATAGAGAGACACAAATATAACATGGCTCACCCAAACAATGGGCTACGTCCACACAGAAATTGCCAGTCCTTTTATTACCATCTAGAAAGATGAAGGAATACAACCTACATCAATACTACTGAAATTCCTCTTCACGCTCTCACAGTATCTCTCACACAATCACATAGATTGTTTACAACTCTACAATACAATGCAATACTCTTACCCAGCTGTATTACAATGATTTTGTTTTATAGGGGAAATACCATGGGAAAATACTACGGCTAACCCAATACCATGGGTCCACAAAACTGTTGGCCAACAAACATACCAAAAAAATTTCTTGGGGACTTCTCCCTTGAACCCCTGTTCTCAGGGGAATGAGTGTACAATACACTTGGGGTACAAACATGACTGAATGACATCTCTCAATCTAGAAGATCAGGCTCCACAACCAACATTCTCCCACTTGGATACTGATCACAACAAATCCACCGCTGCTACACTTCATGGACTATGTTCTAGACCTTAGACTTGGAAATTTTATTATTTTCACCTTCATGCTTGAAGGCCAACAGAAACCAAACAGGAACTCAATTTCTCTCTGGTTACTCCCTTTGTCAACATGTCTACAGGATTCTGGCTAGTATGTATCTTTTCCAAATTTAACAGTTCTTCATCTAGAACAGATCTTATGAAATGGTACTTGAGTTGTATATGTTTAGTCTTCGAATGAAAGGCTTAGTTCTTTGCAAGATGAATGGAACTCTAGATGTCACTGTACATCCTTCTATTCTCCTATTTCTTACCCAATTCCTCCATGAAACTCTTCCACCAAATCATCTCCTTACTAGCCTCTGTAGCAACAACATACTCTGCTTTTGTTGTTGAAAGTGCAACAACCTGTTGCAATTTTGAAATCTGACTTACTGTTGTTCCAACCACAGTAAACACATACCATGTGGTGCTCCTCCTGCTGTCTTTATCACCAACCATATATGCATCAACATATCCTTGTAGAACAGTTTTTGAACCTCCAAAACATAATGCATGAGAAGTGGTACCTCTCAAATACCTAGGAATCCACTGTAATTCTTTCCAATTCTCTTTACCTTGATTATTGATATACTTGCTCACAGCTCCCACTGCATGTGCAATATCTAGTCTTGTGCACACCATGGCATACATCAAGCTTCCAACCACTGATGAATAGGGAATTCCGAACATGTAATCTATCTCTTCATGTGTCTTTGGACACATCTCCTTACTTAGTTTGAAATGGATGGCTAAAGGTGTACTAACTGGTTTTGCATTCTGCATTCTAAACCTCTACAACACCTTTTCTATGTACTCACCTTGAGACAACATCAATTTGTGATTTTTCCTATCTCTTTTTATACTCATACCAAAGATTTTCTTTGCAGCACCCAAATCCTTCATCGCAAATGATTTAGCTAGTTTTCTTTTGAGCACATTTATATCTTGCATGTTAGATCCTGCAACAAGCATGGCATCCACATACAATAACAAGATAATATATCTTCCGTTATCTAGCTTCTTGAAATAAACACAGTGGTCAGAATGACATCTATCATAAACTTGTTCTATCATAAACTTATCAAATTTTAAATACCACTTCCTTGGAGTTTTCTTCAGGCCATACAAGCTCTTCTTCAACCTGCAAACCAAATTCTCCTTCCCTTTGACCTCATACCCCTGTGGCTGCTGCATATAAATCTCTTCCTCCAAATCCCCATGGAGAAAGGATGTTTTACATCTAATTGTTCAAGATGCAAATCTTCTACTGCCACTAGACTTAAAATAGTTCTAATTGAAGTCATTTTAACAATAGGAGAAAATATTTCATCAAATTCTATACCTTTCTTTTATGAAAAGCCCTTTACAAAAAGTCTAGCCTTGTACCGCTTCTTGCCTCCATCTTTTCCTTCAACCTGTAAGCCCATTTATTCTGCGATTCTCTTTTTCCTGCATGCAACTTAACCAAATCCCAAGTCTTGTTTCTTACCAATGAGTCCATCTCCTCATTCATGCATTTCTCCCACTTCTTTATAGTTTCTACCTGCATTGCCTCTTCATAACATTCTGGTTCACCGGAATCAGTCATCAATAAATAATGCAGTGAAGGAGAGAATCCTTTAGGGGGTCTACTTAACCTGGTAATTTTTCTTACATTTGCAGGAGTTTCAGGTACCTACTACTGTTCTTGATTTTTGGGTTCCTTTGGAACTTCATTTTCTTTGATTTCATCAAGCACTATGTAATATGTGTTTTCCTTTTCCACTTTCTTTCCCTACCACTGATCTTTGTACATAACCTTTTTATTGAATACTATGTCTCTACTCCTAATGATTTTGCGATTTTCAAAATCCCATAAGCGATAACCAAAATCATCAATCTCATATCCAATAAAGGTACATTTCTTGGATTTAGCTTCAAGCTTTGTTCTATCATCTTTATTAATATGGACAAATGCTTCACAACCAAAAGTTCTCAGAAATGAGTATTTTACTTGTTTACCTGTCCATGCCTCCTCTGGAATCCCACCATCCAAAGTACTTGAAGGCCCTCTGTTTATTAAATAAATAACAGTGGTTACGGCATCAGCCCAAAACTATAAGGGAAACCCTGCATGCAATCACATACACCTTGCACACTCTGTGATCTTTTTGTTCATCGTTTCTGACACACCATTTTCTTATGGTGTTCCAGGGACTGTCTTCTCTCTGTGAATCCCATTGTGTGAATAGTAACTGTCAAACTCCTTGCTGCATTACTCACCTCCATTATCAAATCTGAGACATTTCAACCTTTTTCCTATCTCATTCTTAGACAAAGCTTTCCACTTCTTAAAAGTATCAAACACATCAGATTTCTGTCTAATGCAATAAACCCAAGTTTTTCTAGTTGCATCATCAATAAAAGTAACATAATAATGAGAGACACCAAGAGATTGTACCTGATCTGGTCCCCATACATCTGTATGTACAAGATATAAATTTTCACTCTTGTTTTGTTTCCCAACCTTGACAAATATAACTCTCTTTTGTTTTCCATAAACACAGTTCTCACAGAATTCCAAGCTTACCTACTTCAGATCTGGAAGCAGTTTCCTTGAGTGGAGAATCTACATCCCCTTCTCACTCATGTGGCCAAGCCTATGATGCCACAATGCAGCACCTATTTCTATGGAAGCTACAAAGATATAATAATCATTATTATGAGGACATAAATATAACGTACCTATCCTATCTCCTTTTGATATTACCAATGATCCTTTAGTGATCTTCCACCAGGTTTCTCCAAACGTAGACAAACAACCATTATCTCCAAATTTCCCTGTTGAGATCAGGTTTCTTTTCATAGCAGGAATGTGCCTTACATCTTTTAGTAGCCATTCACTTCAATTATTTAACTTAATCCGTACCTTACCCTTTCCAACAATTTTACATAGTTCATCATCCCCCAATAAAACATGTCCAAAATCACCTTGAACATAATCATGAAAGAATTTCCTATGGGGTGTAGCATGACATGAAGCCCCTAAATCTACTACCCAGTAATCGCTAGTATTATATAATACAAGAATCAAAGCATATTGTAACACATCACCTGCTACATTCTCTTCCTGAGTAGTCTCTTGTTGCATCTCACCTTTCTTCTTTTGTGCTCTGTAGTCTTTCTTCAGATGTCCTTTCTTACCACAGTTCCAACACTCTATTTTTCTAAATCTGGACTTGGATGTGCCATTTTTAGACTTGTTGTGATTTCTTGGGCTCCTTCCTCTCTCATTTTGTCTCCCTCTTCTCTCCATGGTCAACGCATTACCTGATGTCTCACTTGTGCTTTTTCTTCACATTTCCTCACTAAGAATAACACCAACATCATCATCAAACTTAAGATTGTTTGAACTAGGGACATAGCTACTTATAGCCATGACCAAGCTATTCCATCTTTCTGGCAATGAGCACAAGATTAGAAGAGCCCTAACCTCATCATCAAAGTTCACTTTTACAGAACTTAACTGACTGGTAAGTGTATTAAACTCAATTAAATGGCCAGCAAAAAATCCACATTCTGACATATTCATATTAAATAAATGCTTCATTAAAAATACCTTGTTGGAAGCCGAGGGTTTTTCGTAGAGCTTACCCAATGCGCTCATCACACCCTATGTTGTTTTTTCTTTTGAAATATTGAAGGATATCGATGAAGCCAGGCACAACTGTATTGTTCCCAGTACCTTTCTATCGAGAACCTCCCATTCTTCATCCTTCATAGTCACCGGTTGTTTTGATTTTCCACCCAATGGAAAGTACATATCCTTCTGGTACAGATAGTCCTCCATTTGCATCTTCCATAACTGGTAGTTTTGGACGTTAATTTTCTCGACCCTAAAATTTCCTTCTTCTGCCATTGCTCCCACTCGAACCAAGAACCCTTCTTTCCTGTGAGTTTACCATCCAAATAGACCTTTTGGCTCTGATACCAATTGTTAGAAAATAGGACCCCAGAGCAATAATAGATATGCAGTTAAATCATTTCAAAAGATGTAAAAAACATTAAACACATTACATAGAGACACAAATATAACACGGTTCACCCAAACGATGGGCTACATCCACACAGACATTGCCAGTCCTTTTATTACTATCTAGAAATATGAAGGGATACAACCTACAACAATACTGCCACACTTCCTCTTCATGCTCTCACAGTCTCTCTCACATAATCACAGAGATTGTTTACAATTCTACAATACAATACAATACTCTTACCTAGCCGTAAAACAATGCTTTTCTTTTATAGGGGAAATACCATGGGAAAATACTACGGTTAACCCAATACCATGGGTTCACAAAACTGTTGGCCAACAAACATCCCAAAAAAATTTCTCGGGGGCTTCGCCCCCAAACCCCCATATATCAGGGCCATTGCCCCTGAACCCCAATGTTGGGGAATGAGTGTATATTACACCTGAGGTAGAAACATGACTAGATGACATCTCTGAATCTAGAAGATCAAGCTCCACAACCAACAAAAACCACCCTAAAAAGTGACTTTTGGGGGGTGGTTTAGAACCGCCCCCAAAAGCCACTTTTAGGGGTGGTTTTGATCTCTTCCAGAATCACCCCTAAAATTCAAAACTTTTAGCGTTGGTTCTATTAGGGGCAGTTTTCTAAATACCTCCGCCAAAGCGAAAACCACCCCCAAAAAAATGAATTTAGGGGGGGCGATTTGAACCGCTCCCAAAAAAATGAATTTAGGGGGGGGTTTCGAACCGCCCCCAAAAGTGACTTTTGTGGGTGGTTCTAAACCACTGCCAAAATTCACTTTTGGAGGGGGTTTAGAGCCGCCCCCAAAAGCCACTTTTTTTTTGGGGGGGGGGGGGGGGGAAGAACCGCCCCTAAAATTTACTTTTAGGGGCAGTTTTGATCTCTTCCAGAACCACCCCTAAAATTCAAAACTTTTAGCATCGGTTCTATTAGGTGCGGTTTTGTAAAGACCGATTGCAAATCCAAAACTGCCCCCAAAAGTGACTTTTGGAGGCGGAAGACAACTACCCCTAACTGTCAAATTTGTTGTAGTGAGATAGCCATACCAATAGCTGCAAAGAAGATTAATCAATCAATTATTGAGCCTTTGTCTGACCAGGAAAAAGAGAAGGACTATGAAGTTCGTCTTCATGTCAACACTTTTACCCTGGAGGACACCCCGACAGAGGAAGTAAACACCCTTCAAGTAGATATAGTACCGCCGATGCAACAACAAATTGAACCAACACAACAGGAGGAGGAGGAAAAACAAATAGATGAGGAAACTTAGTCCAACAACTTACTACCGGAGTATGCTATGACAAAATAGAGCATTCATCAACTAGTTGTTGAAATATATAAAGCTCGAAAGAAGAAAAGAAATCCGGTTAAAGGAAAAGGGAAACACGAACTTATTTTTTCAGAAGAATCTGATGATGAAGATGATCTACATGTTATAGATGATGAAATATTAGAGGATGCTTCCAAGAGTAAGATATCTGTCGAAGACCAGTTCAAAAATTCCATCGAAGAAGAATCAATGCAACCAAAATCAAAGAAGGTAAAAATCGTTACCCCTCCTGATTTAGAGTCTATTGATTTAAACACCACTCCACCACCTCCATCCCTAACCCAGATAGTCCAAGAAGGCTTACCAACTCTGACATCTGTTACTCCAACAAACATATACATGCAATCATTATTTGAAAAACTCCGAGCAAAATTTGATAAAGATGTCGACCTACAAGATTTTATCAACCAACTTTCAAACCTTTTCCCCTCTGTTCAGCAACTGAATATAACAAAACTTGTTGTCAATTTAGGCCCCTCATGACAAATTCTTGCAATTCCCCAACCCCCTGACCAACCATAAAGTTCTATACCAAAACCACAAATTATGGGAGTCATTAAATCCACATTTCAAATTAATCCCGACAAATCCTCTAAAGTTGTGGCAACACACATCTCATCATTCATACTATCCACCGAAAATCCCTTACTTTCGATTAATGAAGAAGATGAAGGAGCCATTTTAGAGGAACTTGTCAGAAATGACCAAGTTGAAGTAGTAGAACTAAATCAAGAAATGATTGGCCTTATAGAATCTGTCGAGCCCAGTGAACCTGTCGACTCACCACCAGTGGTAAAAAAACCTCTACCAGTAGATACTATACCAAACCCTTCATCGACTTCAGAGAAACTACCATCGCCTTCAACCACACTACTCTCCTCCACACCAGCTTCACTTACACCACCATCCACTGTACCTGTTCCCGAAACATAGTTAGTAAACCCCGACATACCAAGCAGTACCACAGAACATCCACAGACTGGACCATTGCCGACAGAAGCAACCGAAGCATAGAATAAAGAACAAGAGCGGCACAAAAGAAAAGAAATAAAATAAAGAAAGGAAAAAGAGAAAGAACAACAAAATCAAGCACAATTGACACAACACCTAGCATCATCATTGGTCCACCTGGCTCAATTAGGATCAACCACTCCAGTGGATACACAAAATATCCGAGATGAAGAACTAAACCGACTGATGGAGGCCCTAAATAAAGAAGCAATACTAAGAAAAGAAAGAAAAAGGGAACAAATTGAGAAATTCATGATAGAACAAATGAAATTTCTAACAAGATGCATGGATTTGGAAAGACAAGTCATCTCAGTAATAGAAGGAGTCAATACAGACAAACCACTGGAACAAGAATACCAACTGTTTGAAAGTGTCATATCGTGCTTCCAGACACAATTACAGGAAACGAAGGAAGAACGGGCATACGAGACTTTTGTATTGTTGAGAAATCAGTATACAACATTTTTAGAGGCTCATAAAGTATTAAAATAACACTTTGAAGAATCTATTGTCACATAGTAAGTCTTGAGAAATTGGTTTACCTATTATGGAAAAGTATTTGAGCAACTACGGAATACGCATGATCTCATTAAGTCACTACAAAGCCAGCGAGGAAGCACAAAAGTGACTGAGAAGACAATTCAGGATGAACTTGTATTAGAAACAACAAAACTAGACACATTAGAGAAACAAGCACACCAGTGGATAAGCCAGGGTAACCCCATTGTAGACAGCCTCGACAAGATTTGTTTGCATATGAAAATACTACTGGACACCGCTGACGAGAGATCATAACTTCTAGGCCCTGACATGAGCAACATTGTGTACTTGCCGATACAGCAGAAGATGTCAAACTTGTCAAGTCCTACAACCTTAACCATAGATATCCAGAAGGTACTTCGCACTTGGGAAGACTTCCAACATCATTTATTAGTTACAACAGAAGCTATTGTGGAAGTTTGCATACATAAGAGACCATCAATTAGATAGCATAGTCCATGACAAAGCAATTACATAAAATACTTGAGACAAAAATTTTGCCACATCCCTTGTTTCTTCGGGATGAAGAAATATTTTGTTCTTGGGGGAAATGTTGGAGGAGCTAGTCGTCTTAGCCGACTAAACTCATTAGTCGACTAATTGTAGATTAGGTTGACCTCATAGGTCGTGTCGATTGGTTGAACCGACAGGTAGTTTTTATATATGTTTTGTAAATGTATAAATAGGTTTTTGAGCTAGATATACTTGGTTCGGTTTATTGTATGAACCCACATGTGTATTGAGTAATAAAAGCTACTATGTTGTCTACCATTCTTGTCTCTTGCATAGGTTATGTTTATATGATTCTTTATGTGTATTACTGGTAACCTTGCAATCTGATTGATTACAACAAAACCCAATACACCTCCATAAGTACTATAAGAGAAAAGAAAATCAGCAATAGAAGTTGTGAAGAGAATAGAAGGGGCGGAGGCACTTTGTGCCAAAGAATTCAAGCAAGTTTGGCATACCAAGCCCTGGGGGCTTGCTTGAGGCCATAGAAAGACTTCTTCAACCTGAAAACAAGTGCAGGATCATGAATGAAACCTCCATGCTGATGCATATAAATATACTCATGAATATCACCATGAATAAATGCACTCTTCACATCCATGTGGTGAACCTCCCATCACTTAGATGCAGCAATGGCCAAAAATAGCCTAATTGAGTCCATATTTACAACTGGTGTGAATGTATCTGTATATTCCACTACTTGGACTTGAGAGAAGCATTTGGAAACCAAAATTTCCTTATACTTAATATATGAACCATATTAATCCACCCTGGTGCTATAGACCCACTTACATTGCACTAGTTTCCTCTTGGAAGGTAGAGAAACCAACTCCCAAGTTTCATTGTGTTGCAAAGACTTGAACTCTTCTTGCATGGTTGTTTTCCATATTGGGTCAAGTGATGCTTCATGATATGTTTGACGATAATATCCAACCATCATAAATCATATCTCTTAAATATTCAATTCACAAGTGGAGAAAGCATTGTGAAATTGAGACCTAGTCTTCTTAGAGTCTAGTGGATCTCCAACAAGATCACCTACTACTTGTATGGTTTTCTCATCCCACTTTGGCCTTATGGGTGAGTCATGATATTAATTCATTTCATCGTCATCATCATCAACATCAGAATCATAAAAATCAGAGAAATAATCATCACTTACATCATCATGGAGTGGAGGATGTGAGCATTCCCCCTTGACTAGTTGTAGAAATTTGAATATTCCGCATATCCAACCATATTGGACTCCTTGATTTAAGGTTGCAAGGCCTTTATCTTCTTAGGAGGAATTCTATCCGAAGCCTTTAATCCAAAAACCACAAAATGAGAAACATTGGGATTGTGACCACTCCAAGCCTCAAATGGAATTATTTCTTCCAGTTCTTTGTGTGGAGCTCTGTTATGAACATATACAGCACTAATGGATTCATCCCATAGATAAGGTGGAAAATCATTTTCCTCCATCATGCGTGTTGTGGAAATTGAACCCAGGTGTTAGAACAATTACACTCACAAAAATTGCCAATTACACATGCAAATTACACACAAAGGAGATTGAATATGGAGCAGAACACTAATCTGTATTGAATAAGTGTACAATAGCCAAACCTGTAAAGTCATAGGCTACAAAAATAAATAATTACATGAGAGATTCTAATGCATGAAGATTCCATTCGAATTTGATCAAAAGCAGGCTTACTAAATCTAAGCAAATCCCCCATAGGTGCATAAAGCAGTTTCCAAATCTGTCTAGGAGCTCATGAATTGGAAAAATCAATTAGGCAAGATAATAGATGATGGAAGGACAACTCATACATTCTTTTCTTAGGAGAAAAGAGTGGAGGATGATGAGGACAAAAAACAAGTTAACTTCACCTAGTCAAACTTTCTCAATTGCCTTAAAACTCAGAAAAAGCAGACATGTGCTAGGAAGGCCAGGAATAAAGTAGATTTGATTCTAAGTGGTTTCCCAAGCGCTCCATGACTCAAATTTAGCAATTTTGACCACTTTGGATGTTTGGAGGAAAACTTGCATAAGGTGGAATATGGAAACTAGGCAAATAAGACAAAAATTGGATTAATTAATGTCTAAGGTAGCTAACTATGGGTTGATTATTCTAACACCCCCCCTTAAGCCTGACTTATGAGTAAAATATCAGAAAATTATAGGGCCTAGCAACAAGGCTTAGTCACCCTTTACATACTGCATGTCCATTTAACCAAGGGAAGAGGCAAAAACCCAGTGGGAAAAATCCTCCCTTAAACATGGACAGTAAAACAAATTTTGAAAATCTTGTCTTCACTCATGCTTCATAGCATGATCAGAAATCCCCAGCAGTGATTTGACATTGCTGAATGTCTTCTCACAAAAAAATTTGGTGAAGATATCTGCTACTTGTTCTGAAGATGAACAAAAGAGTAGGTGAATGGTGCCATCATGCACAAGTTGTCTGATGTAGTGCATATGGATCTCAATGTGTTTGGTTCTCTGTCTCTGAACTGGATTATTGCAGATTCGAATGGTACTCTGATTATCACAATAGATAGTATTTGAGTATTCTGATTCGAAGCCACACTCACCAAGTAACCCCTGCAACCATAAACATTGAGTTGTTGCATTTACAACTCCTCTGTACTCTGCTTCTGTAGATGAGAGTGCAATGGCACTCTATTTCTTGCTTGACCAGATGATTGGTCCTTCAGCAAGCATGAACACATATCCTAATGTTGACTTTTGATCTGTGTTGTCACCTTCCCAATCACTGTCAGTAAACCCAATCAAATCAAGATCATATTTAGCTTTGTAGAAGATCCCATGAGTCCTTGTTCCCTGAACAAAGTTAAGGATCCTTTTGGCTACTCTCCAATGGATCTCATGAGGCTTATCCATGTATCTTGAAGCCACACTTACTACATAAGAAATATCAGTTCAAGTATGTGTAAGATACAGCAAACACCCAATCAATTGCCTATGCAATGTATTATTTACCATAGGTGAAGAATCTGCTTCTTCAAGCTTAACTCCTGAAAGGAAGGGAGTCTTGCTTGGCTTGCAGTCCTTCATGTTGAATTTGTTCAGCAAATCCAAGGCACACTTGGACTGATTTACCTTTATTCCATGTTTGGTTTGAGCAATATTGAGCCCCAAGAATTGGCTCAATAAGCCCAAATCAGTCATTGAGAATGCATGGTTCATTGCATCCTTCAAGGAGGCAATTTCATCCTTTGAGCTTCCTGTAATGAGAAGGTCATCAACATACAAGATAATAATCATTAATGAACCATGAATCAGATTCAAATAGACATTTGGATCTGACTTGTATCGAACAAAATTCAATGATAGCAGAAAGCTATCAATCTTGGCATACCAAGCCCTGGGGGCTTGCTTAAGCCCATACAATGATTTCCTTAGCTTGCACACAAGAGATGGATTAGTAGAAAATCCTTGAGGCTGCTGCATGTAAATATATTCAGTAATATCTCCATTCAGGAAAGCACACTTCACATCCATGTGATGTACCTCCCACTGCTTCGAAGCTGCAATGGCTAAAGCTAGCCTGATGGAGTCCATATTTGCCACTGGTGCAAAGGTCTCATTGTAGTCTATGCCATGTACCTGTGAGTAGCCCTTGGATACCAATATTTCCTTATATTTCAAAGTTGAACCATTAGCAGCAAATTTGGTTTTGTAAACCCACTTACACTGAACTAGCTTCCTCCATGGGGGAAGATCAACCAGCTCCCAAGTGTTGTTCTTCTAGAGTGAGCTGAACTCTTCTTTCATGAATGTTTGCCATATTGGATCTTGTGCTGCATATTCATATGTCTGTGGGTCTGATTCAACCATCAGATAGCATTTCTCTGCAAACAAGGGATCTTTCATGCACAGAGCACTCTCAAACTGAGATCTAGTCCTCCTAGGATCATTAGGATTTCCAGCTAGTTCTCCAGCTACATGAATGGTCTTTGCTTCCCATTTTGGTATTTTACAAATGTTAGGATCTGCAATTAGATCATCATTATCAAACATATCAGAATCAGCAAGTTCGACTATCTCTTCACTTACATTCAATGGTTCTGGTGGTGAAGAGGATTCTCCAACTTCCACTGCTGCTAAAGGCTCTTCTTGGAACTGAACACTCCTTTCAATGAAGGCTTTGTTTGTGCTCAAATTGATCAGCTTGTACCCTTTTGAATCTTTAGAGTACCCAAAAAATATACACTCTTGGCTTTGGGGCTGCAAAGCCTTCCTCTTTTCTGTTGGAATTCTAGCCCAAGCCCTTGAGCCAAAAATCCTAAAATGGGTCACATCTGGCTTGTGCCCACTCCATGCTTTGAAAGGAGTCATACCATCAAGCTATTTATGAGGCACCCTATTCTGGATATAGGCTGCACATTTTATAGCTTCAGCCCAAAACTTTGGTGGCAAAGTCTTAGCCTCCATCATGCATGTTGCCATCTCTTTTAGTGATTTGTTCTTCCTCTCAGCAACACCATTTTGCTGTGGTGTGTAAGGGATAGAATGCTACATCTGAATACCTACATCTACACAATATTGAATTAACTTAGACTTGACATACTCACCACCATTGTCAGATCTGAGGACCTTGAGTTTCCTCCCAGACTGGTTTTCAACCAAAGCCTTAACGACTTTGAAGAGGCCAAAAACTTCAGACTTGTGTTTTAGGAAGTAAACCCAGCAGTACCTGGAAAAGTCATCTATGAATGTTAATGCACATTTGTCCTGACTCATTGACATATGAGGAAATGGGCCAGCAACATCACTGTGGATCAACTCAAGAGGTGCAGAGGTTCTCTCATGACTAGCTTTCTCAAATTTATGCTATGGGTGTTTTCCTAAGATGCAACCTTGACAGACTCCTTTGGAAAACTTAATCTTTGGTAACCCTATGACCATTTCTTTTTCACTAATATCAGAAAGATACTTGTAATTAAGGTGGCCAAATATTTCATGCCAGAGCTTGCTTGCCTCATTAGCATGAATTAGAAGAGCGGAGGGGTTTGAGTAGGGTAGGAAGTGTGAGAACATGTATACCTTCGAAGTGTGATTTGCAACTCCTTTTGCAATGACTTTACCACTTGAGATCTCTGTGATCTCAAATTCATCAGGGGAGAATATGACCTTCTTTGGATACCCTGTGTGGGTCATCTGATACACTGATAAGAGGTTAGAGGCAAGACCTGGAACATACAATACATTGCTAAACTTACCATGGTCAAGATCAATCCTCCCTTTGCCCAAACTTTTAGTGAGAGAGTCATCTCCCAGTACTATTGGTGGACCTTTCGACATGTCAAGTGAGGTGAATGCCTCCTTGGTCAAAACCATATGTCTTGAAGCTCCAGAATCAATGATGAAACTAGGTGAGCTTGTTGTGCCAGCAACTAATGCATGAACTCTCTCTCTGTCTTCTGAATTTGATCCTCCTTCCCTATTCTTTGAGCTGTCGGGAAGGGAGATTCCATTCTTCTCGAGTATTTGGTTCAGCATGTCAATTTTCTTCTTCATGCAGGATCTTTCAGGATGATTTCCCTTACTGCAGTATGCGCACTTGCTCATTTCTCCTTTGTTCTTCTTCTTCTATGGGTTCTTCTTGGAACCTTGGGGATCCTCTGGAGACTTGTTCTTGTCTCTCTTTTGCTCAGGTGGCTTCTTAGCTTTCTTCTTGCCTTTTGAATCCACCCTCGAATCTCCAGCAACCAAAGCTTGGTATTTGGAAGGTTTGATGGTGCCCATCATCACCAATTTATCTTGTTCTTGTGTGAGAGATTCCATGAACTCTGCAAGTTTAGGCATCTTCCGGGATCGAGCTGTCAACTTGGTGGCATGGAAGGTTGAAACAAACACTGAATAGTCAAGGCCAAGCTTCAAGAGTATGGCCAAAACCAGTTGCTCCTCCTTCTTTTCGATCCCACACTGTTTTAGCTGCAAAACAAGGGCTTTGAACTTGGAAAAATAGAGTTGCAGGGATTCAAAGCTATTGGGACTCAGGGAGATCAATTCATTTTGAATTTGATGTCCCCTCATCTCATCTGTCTTACCAAAAATCTCAACAAGCTTCTTCCATACTTCATTTGGTGATGTTAATCCATCAAGATGGACAAAGAGGTCTCTGGATATGCTCAGACACAGGAGACCATAGGCCTCATCCCTCCTATTGTGCCATTTAATTTTCTCTGTAGCTACATTGGGCTCTGCTTCTATTGCCATAGTCACTCTGTAGAGGCCTTTTTCTCTCAACAGTATCTCCATCTCTTCTTTCCATTCAAAGAAGTTAAATGGAGTCAAGATGATCTTCTGAGATTGATCCATAGCTCATAAATTGTCCCTTCAATCAGCAGAATGCTCCCAGTCAATGATGTCGAACTTGCAATAACAAATTGGAAGGAGATAAATCGATCTACAAAGGCTCTGATACCATGTGGAAATTGAACCCGGGTGTTAGAACAATTACACTCACAAAAATTTCCAATTACACATGCAAATTACACACAAAGCATACTGAATATGGAGCAGAACACTAATATGTATTGAATAAGTGTACAATATCCAACCCTGTGAAGTCATAGGCTGCCACAATAAATAATTACATGAGAGATCCGAATGCATGAAGATGCCATTTGAATTTGGTCAAAAGCAGGCTTACTAAATCTAAGCAAATCCCCCATATGTGCATAAAGGAGTTTCCAAATCTGTCTAGGAGCTCATGAATTGGAAAAATCAATTAGGCAAGCTAATAGATGATGGAAGGACAACTCATACATGCTTTTCTTAGGAGAAAAGAGTGGAGGATGATGAGGACAAAAAACAAGTTAACTTCACCTAGTCAAACTTTCCCAATTGCCTTAAAACTCAGAAAAAGCAAGCAATAAAGCAGAAAAAACAGACATGCACTAGGAAGGCTAGAAATAAAGTAGATTTGATTCCAAGTGGTTTCCCAAGCACTCCATGACTCAAATTTAGCAAGTTTGACCACTTTGGATGTGTGGAGGACAACTTGCATAAGGTGGAATATGAAAACTAGGCAAACAAGAAAAAATTGGATTAATTAATGTCTAAGGTAGCTAACTATGGGTTGATTATTCTAACATGTGTTTCCATCTCTTTCAGAGCTCTATTCTTGCGCTCTGTAACACCATTTTGTTGTGGTGTGTAGGGAACATAATGCTGCTTATGAATGCCACTTTCATGACATAGCTGCTATAAGTTCTTGTTTAAATACTCCTCTTCATTGTAGTTCCTAAGAACCTTGATTTTATTCCCACTCATGTTCTCAATTAAAGCCTTGAACACTTTGAAAGTCCCAAAAACTTCAGATTTTTGTTTGAGAAAATACACCTAGCAATACCTTGAGAAATCATCCATGAAATTCAACACATACTTTGAATTCTCATATGAGGGTGTGGGAAGAGGCCCTATAAAATATGAATGGATCATATCAAGCACTTGGAAAACCCTACTTGGCTTCCCTTTATCATATTTACGCTCAGCATGTTTCCCTATTATGCACCCTTTGCAAGTGCATTTGGAAAACTTGATGGTAGGAAGCCCTTCAACCATGCTTTCCTTTATTAGTGCTTGGAGGTACCTATAGTTGAGGTGTCCATACCTCTCATGCCACAAATTTCTGGTCTCATTGGCATGTGACATGAGCGCATTCCCTTGGGAGTAGGGGAGGAAGTGAGATAAATTATACATTCTCAAATCATGGTCAGCAAAACCCACTGCAACAACTTGGCCTGTAGATATTTCTGAGACATCCAAATCATCTTGAGTAAATGTAACTCTCTTGGTTTTACCTGTGTGTGTCATTGAATAGACAGAGAGTAGGTTCATTGCAAGATCAGGCATAAACAACACATTGTTGAAGTACCCATATTTTAGATCAATTATTCCAATCCCTTTGGCTTGGATCTCAGAGTCATCACCCATGAGGATGGATGGACCACTGTAAGGATTTATGGTAAAGAAGGAATATTGCGTTGAATCCATGTTCCTTGAGGAACCTAAATCTATGATGAAAGAAGAAGAGCCTGAAGATCCAACAACCAAAGCATGGAATCTATCATTTTTCTCTGACCATGAACCTCCCTCTTTCTTCCTTGCACTTTCTGGAAGTGGGATGTTGTTCTTCTCAAGGAGTTGTGCCATCATGTCAATGGTTTATTTCATGCATGAAATATCTGGATTCCACCCTTTCTGACAATAAGTGCATTTTGTCTTCTCTTGCTTCTTCTTCTCTTTGTCATTGCTAGGATTCAAACCTTCATCTAAAGATTTGGGCTTCTGGACTACTTCTTCTTCTCTTGCTACTTCCAATATTTGGCTTTCTTCTTTCCTTTGGCTTGATTCAAAAATCCTGTAGCAAGGGCTTGATCCTTGGTGAATTTGAAGGTACCCATTCGCACCAATTTTTCTTGTTCTTGAGTAAAATACTCCATGAAGTCTGCCAGTGAAGGCATTCTCCAATTTCGAATTGTCAGCTTTCCTGAGTGGAATGTGGAGAAAAACATTGAGTGATGAGGGCCTAGATTCAAAATAATGGACAAGATCATCTTCTCCTCATTCTTGTTAATGCCACATTGTTTCATCTGAATCACGAACAATTTGAACTTTGTGAAAAAATCCTGGATCGTCTCAAAGTGAGTTGGGCTCAGTGAGATCAACTCATTTTCGAGTTGGTGTCCTCTCATCTCATCAGTATTCCCAAACAGTGACTCAAGATTGGGCCATAATTCATTAGGTGTGGTAATATTTTCTACATGGAAGAGAATATTCCTCGAGATACTGATACAAACCATCATGAATTCCTCATCCAATCTATTGAATTACTTTGATTTTTACACAACAGAGTTGGGTTTGTTCTCAATCCCCATGGTGACTCTGTAGAGTCCTTTTGACCTCAGATGAATCACCATTTTGGCCTTCCTTTTGAAATATTTGAATGGGGTAAGAATGACATGACTCTTCTCCATTTATGCTTGCCCACTGAGTGACAAAAACACTGGAACTACTTGCAATGCAAACACTCAATTTTTTCTAGAAGAAACCCTAGATAGTAAATCAAACACTCTGGATTTGATTTGCAGCTCCAAATTGCTCTGATAACATGTGAAAATATGGTTCACAACAATATCTAGGAGCTAAAGGAATCCTCACAACTCAATATATTCACAAATTATGCAGAAAAATAGTGAAAAGAGCAAAATTAACACATAGGAATGGTGCCAATAACTAAGTTTATTATCATTGTATAGCATGTAAATATGTCTGGAACATCATTATTATAAAACAGGAGAAAAAAATTATCCTTTGGAGGAAAATTGGATGCATACATGTGGCAAGCTTAGATTGTACCTCAAAACCCCCTAGGTTGTACCTCAAAACCCCCTAGGTGGACCAATGAGCTCCCAAACCACCTCAAACAGTCACAAATTCTTGTGTGAACATGGATGGAGAATTATAGGACATAAATGAGAGTAGAATAGGCATGGTGGAGTGCATGGGTGAGTGGGAGAGGCTATAGGTAGCAATAAATGGTCCAAAAGAGCCAAAAAATTCCAAATACCATGCATGGGCACCTCTGGTCAATCAGTTTCCCTGTTTTACTGAGTGAGAGCACACCAAATACTAAACAGTCATAAATGAGGGTGCATGTGTAACCATATTGATCAAGTATGGGTGCTTGGGTGCATTAATGGGTCCAAACCACCAAAAGGACCTTGCTTAACCAATAAAACCTAGTTTTGGACCATATAGCATAGCTACAAAACAAATGAAAATGTGTCCCATGTGTATGTGACCATGGTACTAGGTGGTATAATTCTCTACCACTTACGACACGATATAATCTAGTTGATGAGGATTTTGATGCCATCATAGAGGAATTGTCTACGAAATGGAAAGTTCTAATAAGCGATGAACAACTGTCGAATCTAGGAGATGGACCACCAGCAGATGTCCCAAAATATCAGGTTGAGCCCAAGGACTCAAAGGTTGAATGAAATTCACAAGATGAAGCATCATCAACAACTCCAATAGATTCAGAGTTAGAGAAACAACAACAAGAAGTGCAGACGAATCACCAGTTCAAGCAAGGTGAGGGGTGCAGCACCCCAGGACTCTCCGATGACTAGGTGAAGAAAGTATTGGAAACAATCACTACAAATGCCAACGAGAATTAGGATAAGGTGACAAAAAATGCCACAAGATACTTCCATCAAGTTATGCAGCTACTGTGGATACTCACAAATGCAGTGCTCAAGACGAGGACACTGTAAGAAGTAGCGTTGCAAAGGGAAGTTGCATTCGACATCGGCACAAAAGTGCTGTTGGTTTATATTCTTCCACATGCGATCACAATAGGAGATGAGGATGTAGATGCTACACCACAAGGGCACAACCTGATTGGTCTTGACCTAAACTTGCTTTCGATGTCTATTTTTGCATGACTTCATATCACAACAAGAGAGAAAATCAAAGACCGTGAAGCAATAGTCCACGATCAACTAGTCCGCTCCAAACAGCAAACATAAATCATTGAAGAGGAACTTCAGTGGATAAAAGAGGAAAAGGAGGTAATCATAAATGAAAAGGAAAAGGCATTCAAATACAAGAAATGACTAGAGAGAAAGGTATCCATGGCCTGTGAAGAGGTACTTGAGGCTATCCCGAAAATATTTGCGGAAGCAAAAGTATTGAGATTAGGGAAAATTGTCGTAGATCTACGGAAGGAAAATGAGGAGCTACAGGGTAGAGAGATACCTAGCACACCACCAGAGAAACTAGAAAAAATGAGAAGTGTGATAGAATATGTCACCCATATATATTGTGGAACTGGAGAAGGAAACACAGACGATTATGAAGGAGATAACACGGTTTTGGGGTAGCTTGGTACAAGATGAACAGTTGCACCAAATGGACGTACAATTTGGTGATGAAAAAGAACAGTTGACAACACTAAGGGGATCACTTGAAATGATTCCCCCACTTTTACAAGTAACCAAGGTGATGGAACTAGAAGAGTTGTAGAAACGCGTTAAGAAGGAACATACAAGGAACCAACAGAGAACAACACATTTGGAGGAACTTCATGGTATAGCAGACTCAATTGACATTCAAAGCCATGGAAAAAATAATGAATACCAAGGAGGAGATGAATAAAGTAAGACAGATGAGTGAGGAGCATCCTATAGAATGGGAAGTGGAAGAGTGCGCAACACTCAGGGAAAATATCAAAGAAGTTGTCAACCAAGTCAAAATAGAGTATGAGACTTCAAGGAAACATTGAACACATCGGTTTCTTAAAGATGAGGTGGATCGAGGACAAGCCACAAGTTTGCTTTGGGGGTCCATTGGCAAGGGGTTGTAGTGCACAAAGTGCGATATTGCCACCAAGAGGAAGGACTCTGACAAGGATAAAATCCATCCGCGAAGGATGAAGAAATCGACAAATAAGGATATTTTGGTTCAATTAGCTAGTGATTGGTCAAGTGGACCATTTTGTAACGGCCAAGTGAGCCTATAAATAGAGTTAGAATTTTAAATCTTGAGACATCAATCAACTAAGGATCGGTTGAGTGATTTTTTTGTCTTTTGCGATTCATTTCAGGTACTTTTTGTACGAAGACTCTTCCTTATGAATTGAATTTGATCAGCAATTTGGATCTTTTGCATTGTAATGTCTTGTTTCTGTGGATTATGTCGCATCTAAAGAGGTTTTCAGTATGAATTATGTTTTAAGTTATTTTCTACATTATTGGGTCAATCTGGGATGGATCAGATAAGTTGATGACTATGAGTTGATGAATGATTATGTTATATCTAGTTTTTCCTTCTTAATGTTATGTGAATGATGCGACATATTGCAGTGTTTGTGTCTTTAACATATGTTGATATCTTTGTCGATCTGAATTTGGGTATTATCGATGTGAATCACAATGATCGTAGTTTGTGTCTATCTAAATCTGGGTGAATGCAAACGCAAATTGTAATGATAAGTAGATATGGTTAAGTGTGTGGTTGCATTGTATTTACTATGATCTTGGATTCCTGGATAGAAGATAGTGTGAATTGCTCTTCACACTGCGGAAACTTGGTTCCTGCAGCCCTCCCTCAGACATCTCGGGTGAGACTGCACCTGCTCTTTAGGTGTTGTTGGAAAGGGTAAAACCTTTCTGGGCTGATGTTTAGGGAGTCTGTGGCGATGGTTGTTGACAGCAGTGCGAAGTGAACCCCTCAAGACAAGACTATGTCAACACCAAGGTTGTTTGAAGTCCAATTGCCAATTCCTATAGCTCTATGGTTGAGCTCACTAACTTAATAATCCGCCTTCCCTACCTCCATACTTTCTTGAAAACCCAGTTGTGTGTTGTCTTAGCATGAGTAATTGTTTTTAACGTTGTGAGTGAGCATGAGTAGTTCCTCCTTAGTGGATAAAAACCCAGCTCGGGGGTGGTCTCTCAGCTGAAAGAATATAGGATGGATAGAGACCTATGGTTGGGTTGAACTTTGCTCTTCCATATTCAGTTGCTTAGACAACTTGAATTAAAGATCAATTTTTACCACTATCTATATTCAATCAAAACTTCCATGGTGTGAATGATTGATTATTTATATTGAGATTGAATGAGAATATCTAGTTCGAAGTGTGAAATTTAATGTTTACGCATAGCATGAAAATGAATTATTGTTGTGCATGATGTTATTTCTATGCCTTTGATGAGCATGTTGGTATATGCACACTATGTGTGTGCATGGATAGAGCTTATTTTTCGATATGTGTATATTGATGCATTTGTACATGCATTTATTTGTTCATGAATTTCATAATATGGCCTTAGGGGATAAATTTAGCACCCCCTACATTGTTCATGTTCCCTCCATGGTCTGCTTGATGGGAGGGGACTTGACAGAGTGGTATCAGATCATAAGGTTGCAACAATAGGGTTGTTTGGGCCAAAATCTACACTTATAGGTAGAAAATCAGAATTGCACATGGAGTGTTGATGGATGTTTGGTAGATCATGGGTTAAATGGATGACCAAAAATAAAAGTATTCATATGTTGTAGAGTAGAATAGAATTCCATAGATATTTTTGAGAGATTTCTACTGATACCCAGTTTTTCAAAAATAGACTTTGGACGTGAAAGATATCAGCATGAAAAGTTGGCAGTGATATGGGCATACTACCGACTATTGAATTTTGACATTGGAATAGGAAGGTCGGGAGGTTTGTATTATTATTATTTGGATGGCACCGAGATGAATTTCTGACATCAGGTGTCGATGACATAATTTAGGATCGGGACTGTGTAGTAGCGCAGTGGTGGAGCTCCAACTTTCAACTCCCGACGTACGCAAGGAAAAACACAAGGAAGTAGTCAGAGTAGAGAAGTCAGGGTAGTCATATTTGCAGATCTTTCATCATTGTCGATTTTTGAATCCCAATGTACGAAAGGTAGTAGTTGGAGTCGAGAAGTTGGGGTATTTCTATTTGGGATTTTTTTTTCACTCCCGACTTCTGACCCCTGACATATGCAAGGTAGTTGTTAGAGTTGGGAGGTTGAGAAAGGCTTGTGGAGGAGTTGTTTTTCACTTTTGATTTTTGACTTTCGATGTACGGTTAATAATAGTCTAAGATGGGAATGGATCATTATAGATAAATTGTGCATTCTGATTTCCTATTGATGATCGGAAGGGTCGAAAAGGAATGGAAAAGTTGGGATCAACATTTCGGGTCTAGAAAAGAAAATATAGAGCCCAAAAATTATTTCGGGCATAACAAGAGAAATTTTTCCCTGGATTGGATGAGACCTAAGGAATTTACATGCCATTAGGGAATTTCACATAAGCATCAGTGAGAGACGCAAGCCCATTTTTCTCAAATTTGGTCTAAATTTCAAATTTGTCACTTTCAAAGATTGGTGTCTCGAGGCCCGATGAGAACTTGATTTCATTTGAAATTATTTTGGAATGGTCATGGACCAGCTACACAACTAAACATGGAATCTTGGAGTATAATTCCAAAATTTGTGAAGTAAAATTGTTAAGGAAGGCCAAAAAGCAGTATTTCGGAATACTTTTTGGGGATTTGGAAAATCTTGTAGGAGGTAAAAGTGACCCTAGATTTCGTAACCAAGAAAATTTCTAAACTTGGCATTTCATCTACTCATC
Organism: Pseudotsuga menziesii; assembly: GCA_001517045.1. NCBI lineage: Eukaryota > Viridiplantae > Streptophyta > Pinopsida > Pinales > Pinaceae > Pseudotsuga > Pseudotsuga menziesii. Next base: position 586,445 of record LPNX011173217.1, read on the forward strand.
AAAAAAGACATTTTCCAGGTGATTGGAAGATCAAATCAAATATATGAAGGTTCTTGAGTGATCCTTGTTATATAGAATAACTTCACTCGATATAAATTATTTCCTAATTCTCTCCAGATTTACTTCTACAAGTAGTCAAAGTTGGCCTTCGAGGCTAATTGCAACTGTGGAAAAAGTGTAGTATTGGGAAAAACTTACATTTTTTAAGTAATGTAAATTCCATATTCAAAGTCGGGATGGAGTAGGAGTATAGTAGTTGTAAATATTATCCAGAGAAGAAAAATAGTGCACAATCATAATCTGAATGACGAATGTGATGTCTCACGGATCAGGACGAAAAAGTGCTTGTGACCTTGTTTTGAAAAAAAATTGTCAATTAAGAGTAGTTCCAAAATTGCATAAATGGGTGAAAAGAGAGAAGGCATTAGAACCCTATGATTTAATCCATGAGTCTAATTTTACTAAATCATAATGTTTTTTTGTTTTATATTTATTCCTATTATGTATAATAAATGTCTCTATGATGTAGAGTTATTGCAGTTGTTAAGCTTTGAATAGTTGTAGCAGAGGAAGCAGGCAGAGGGAAAGAGTATCCAAGAGAAAATTGTGACCATGAATGATATTAAGGACACTTATCAACATGATGAAGATGTACCAAGAGAGAATATTCAAGATAAAAATGTTGAGACATAATCCAATGGGAGAAGGGTGCAAATCACTCCTCAGAATTTGGTTGAAACCATGATAAGTTTCAATGAAATATTGATGAAGGATTAAGAAGAAAAGAACCAAATAAATCATGTTTTGTAGAGCCTCACTGATATGAAGCAAAATATAAACCTTGGGTATAATCCAAGCAATGTGGTCCAAGAAGGAAGAAATTCTTAGAGCTACTTTAGAGGTCGCTCTAGGAAGAGGACTCCAAGCCCAAGAAAGAGTTCTATGGGTAAAAAACGTAGAACACCCTCCTCAATATCTTCTTCTAGCAGATCATGTGACTCTAATGGTTCTCGAAATATCCCAAGATGTACTTCCAGCAGGTTTGAAGGAAGAAGGAAATTCAAAAGGATTCCACAAGGAGAATTTAGGAAGGAAAGGCCTCCCACATTTGATGGAGAGAGGAAGACAGGTCAAGAGGCAGAGCCATGGCTTCTTGGAATGAAAAAGTATTTTAGAATTCATGATTACTCATGCAATGAAAAGTCCATAATTTCCATTTATAATCTAAATGGAAGAGTTTCAATTTGGTGAGAGCACCTCATGCAAGTCAAAGGAATCAAGGAAAGAAGGATCAACTGGGAGTGATTCAAGAAGTATTTCAAGAAAAAATACTTAACTGTTAGGTATTATGATAAAAGGAGGAAGGATTTCAATGAACTAAAGTTGGGGAAGAAATATATGGAATAACATGTCCACAAGTTCTTGGAATTGTTGAGGTATGTGGATTACATCAAAGATAAAATAGTAAAATACAATGTTTCCTTGGAAGTATACCCCAAAATTTCAGAGATATGATTGAGTTTGTTAATCGACCAAATCTTGATGAATCCATTAATATGAGTAGAAAAAAGGAAAATCATAGGTTCATCTAACATGGAAAGAAAATACAAAGAAAGGTTTCATCAAAGGAGAAGTGGATTCAAACCATCATTTCAAAATTAGCGACGAAATTTCCAACAAGGACAACAAGCGTGGAAAGGAGTTAAGCTAGGAGTAGTAGCAAAGAAAGGATCAAAGGGACCGTTTTAGTGTTGGGGATGTGGAGAGCCCCACATGCTTAAGGACTATCCACATATGAAAGATAACCCTCGAGGCTTGCATAACTTAGAATAAATAGTTACAGTGGAGGATATGGAAAGAGCAACTCCACAAATTTATGCAACGTTGGATAACCATCAAGATGACCATCAACCAACAAGAGTGGAAGTTGGAGGTAAGTAAGATTGCTAAGAAATCTATTTCTGTTTTGATTGATCTAGGTTCTACTCATAGTTACGTTTCTCAAAAAGTGGTTGAAATTTGTTTTCTTGGGAAGGTAAATCATAATAAATCGTGGTTAGTTCAATTAGCCACAGGGACAAAAAGAAAAGTGAGTGAAGTAGTGATGGAATGTCGGATAGAGTTGAATGGACTCTTCACCAAAGAAAATTCAAATGTCCTACCATTAGGGTCCTATGATTCTCTTATAGGCATGGATTGGTTGGAAAACCATAGATAAAAAGTAGACTGTTATGAAAAATATCTTGAATGCATTAATGAAGAAGGAAGGCCAAGATTGGTAAGAGGAATTCCGAAGCAAGTTTCAGTAAGGAAGATTTCAGCCTTACAGTTAAGAAATTTTTACAAGAAAGGTTGTCAATTATATGCAACTCATATATCAGATTCTTTAGAAGATAAAGGCCCAAAGATAGATGATTATAAGTTGTTGCAAGATTTCAAAGATGTGTTTCCTAATGAAGTGTCGGGACTACCACCGAAAAGAGACATTGATTTTACAATTGATCGTGTTCCAGGGGCATCACCAGTTTCCAAATCTCCTTATAGAATGAGCACACCAGAATTGGTAGAGTTATAGATGCATCTACATGAATCAATGGACAAAAAGTATATAATACCGAGTGTGTCTCCATGGAGAGAACTGATGTTATTTGTCAAGAAGAAGAACTAGAATTTAAGGTTGTGTATTGATTACGGGAAGCTAAATAAATTGACAATCAAGAATAAGTACCCATTACCAAGAATTGATTATTTGTTCGATTAAATGAAGGAAGCCAAAGTATTTTCAAATTTTGACTTTAGGTCCAGTTATCATTAAGTGAGGATAAAGGAGGAATACATTCACAAGATAGATTTTCTGAAAAGATATAGCCATTATGAGTTCAAGATGGTGCAAGTTGGTCTTACCAATGCACCTGCCACATTAATGTGCCTCATGAATAGTGTCTTTAACAAGTATTTGGATCATTTTGTGTTAGTGTTCTTGGATGACATTAGTGTTTATTCAAGGAATGAAGAAGAGCATGAGGAACATCTAAGAATGGTGTTGCAAGTTCTTAGAGATCACCAATTGTATGCAAATATAAGCAAGTGTGGATTTTATAAAAGAAAGGTACAATATTTGGGTCATGTAATCTCAAAAGAAGGAATTGTGGTTGTTGGATCAGGGTCCCGCAGCTATAAGAAAAGCTGCTATATCGGAACAAGAAAGTCAAAAGGGAATAGTACCTAAAGCGGCCGACAGGAGAGCTCAACCACTGCATTTAAGGCAGCGGCGACGATAGGAGGGCTCAGCTACCCTCATGAATGAAGAAGGAGCAATAGGTTGAGGTATTAAATACAAAGGACAGAAGGGGAGGGACCGAGGAAGCGGTACCCATACCCACGATCAGCGCTGGACATCGTGGAAGACTGTAGAAAGCTGTAGTGTGACCAGTAAGCGGCAGTTCAAAGTACAGATAGGCCGACTATCATAGTTAGGGTTTTGGGTTACTGTTGGGATAGGCCCACAGTTTTGTATCATGGTGAGACCTTCGGGCCACCTATTTAAGCATGTATTTTCTATTATGAAGGGTTAGATGGTTAGAAAGTTAGATGCTTAGATAGACAGTTAAAGAGTTAGACATTGAGAAAGAGTCGAGCTCTGGTTCTGAGTTCAGTCTGTAGTTATCTTACTGTAACCAGCAGCCGACTCCTTGAGCATGAATGTAACAATCCGCAGGGATTGAGAGAGAGAGATTATATTGTAAGAAGAAAGCAATATAGGAAGAGAAGAGATCTAAGAGAGAAGGGCTCCCGGCTGAGTGCGTGGAGTTTCCTAGAAGATCTCAAGCTGCATAATAGGTTGTAGCAGAACTGTGTTAGTCTCTCAAGATATAATATAAACTAGTTCCTGTGGACGTAGCTTCCTCCCTAGAAGTGAACCACATAAAATCCGTGTCTTGTGCGACTGTTTCATGTGATTGTGCTATACTTATTTGCTATCTGTTATTCGTTACATGAATGTTGCTTATCAGTTAATGTATGTATGTATGCTATATTTCAGTTGCAGTAACATAGAAGGTTAAATGCGAGTTGAATGCGTTAAGTACTCTGTATATGAGTATATCAGTGCTTGATTCATGACAGTAACAGTTACAGTGTTAAGTGACTTTTGTATATTTAGTTCAGCAAGTTGAGCGTGATTGATGTTAAGCATGTTAAACTATAGAGGCTTAAGTGAGGGTGTTTAATACCTTAAGGAAGGTTAGCTGAGATACTATACCCAGAAAGGAAACCTTTGGACCTGGAGAGTTGTTAAGTATATTGAGTCTCACTGTAGGAAGTATCGCAGTGTAGAAAGGTGATATCGCACTGTTGGAGGAGCTGCGGTGTGGGATATCGCAAGTTGAGAGTTGAGCGGAAGAGTAAGTTGGCGCATCGTCCTAGAAGTTGCGATGCGATAAGAGTCAGCCTCATAGCAGAGTCTACTAGGAAGAGAGAGATAGCATTGTAAAGAGATCCCACTGGCTAAGTAGAGTCAAGAGAACCCAGGATGCTGTAGAACCTGGCTGAGGAAACTTGATTCTTCAGCCAACCCATATAATATCACTTCGGGTGAGACTTCAGGCCGTTCTACGGTCTGTCGCTGAAAGGGCTAGTGAGCTAGGGGTTTTGTTGGTACAGTAAAGTAAACCCGAGTCTGGGCATAGTAAACCAACAAATGGTTCCATTGCGGGTTTTGAACAAATTTAAGAGCTGATGTTCTGTTGGCATCCTACTAAAGAAGAACTTAACCACTGGGTTGATTCTAAGGAAAGAGAATTTACTGCGCAAGAAAACAAGAGTCCTAGGCTTAGTACCGAGGAATGGTTACAGAAACTTATCTTCATAGACCTGCATGCAATATTTTTTGTGACCTATGCAAATGAGTTGTATGATTGGTTATCAAAGTTGACTGATAAGCACGTATTCAAGAAGAAACGAAACATTGTCTGGACACCGGAGCTGATTCACACCGTGAAGAGCATAGATAATCCCATTTCATGGGTAGTAGAATTATGGCTTGCGAGTTTGCTTGAAGGTTTCATTACAGAGTTTGAAGTTGATCAAAGAAAGAGTTTCAGCGAAGCAGAAAGGTACTTATTCAAAGGATATCGCGGTAAGTACTTGAACTCTTTAAATCTGTTCCTTAAGATGTTATTCTATGAAAAAGGAGTACTAGATATATTCTCAGATGAATAAGTTAAATAAGTGTAATGTCACAAGAGTTTGAGAGTGATTCTGAAGAAATTGGATGTACACGTAGCGGTAAAAGATATAAAGTAGATTTCAGATCTTCCTTCTTTGAAGACAGCTCAGACAGTACTAGAGAACAGAGTCAAATTAATAGAGAAAGAACAATAGGGGGTATTCCTTACCACCCTTATACCCCACAGAAACAAACTGGGACTCAGAATAATCTCGCAGGAACTCCATCTAGTAGTTCACATACAGTACATACTACATTTACACCGCCAAGTGGTAGTAATACAGCAAACCAAAATCCATCTCGTAGAAACAGAATGGGGGATGACATGAAATTACCTACCTTCAGGGGTACAGGGGCAGAAGACCTAGAACAGCATTGGTTCCTATGTGAAGCTATATGGACCATTAAACAAATCCAGGATGACAATACTAAGCTTGTCCAGTTGGCTACTACACTTAGAGAATGAGCTTTAACATGGTATATGAAGTATACATCAGCGTAGATTAGAACACTCGTAGAGGTCAGGACCGCAATGATTAAGGAATTTAAGAAACCCAAGTCTGAGTCACAATGTATCACAGAACTTAAATACATCAAACAGTTACCCACAGAGTCAGTATGGGATTTTGATCAGAAATTTAAATCCCTTATAGACCAAGTTAGTTTTGAGTTTGCGTCGGAGCAGCATAAGGAATGGTTCATCGCAGCTCTACTCCCTCATATCATACTTCCACTAATGCAACAGAAACTCCATATGTAGGATGAAGCATTGGAGATGGCAATGAAACTAGAGGCTTCACCTCTAGCTGAGACTAGTACAGGTATGACAAATTTACAGAATCAGTTAGCCAATCTCATTTTACAATTACATGAGATTAAGAAAGGAAAAGAGGTTGAACAAGAATTATGGTGTACAAAGTGTAAAGGACATGGCCATACTAAAGATAACTGTCCAGTATTTGTTGAGTATCTAGCAAGTGGGGCTCCTAACCCCTTAGTACAGAATCAAGGGCCATGGTGTGAGATCTGTAGAACAAGAGGACATAGACCACAGGAATGCCCTTTACTTCAGAAGTATGTACAAACTCCTAAGAATTTATACTGTAACTTCTGTAAGTCAGTAGGACATGATGAAAATAATTGTAGAGCTTATGATCTCATGATAGAGAGAAAGCGTGACTTCTACAGAGTCTAGTCAGAGACATCAAGACCAGTAGCAGGACCGCAGCATGAACCGGCTCATGATGGCCGTGGTGGAGGATTTAGAGGACGAGGCTGTGGTGGAGGCTTTGGCCATGGCCGTGGACCAATTGTTTGTTACAACTGTGGAGCCGTAGGACATTATGCTAGAGATTGTCAGAACCCTACTACAACATGTAAGTATTGCAAGTCATATGATCATACTATAGAAGAATGTCCTATCTTGATAGCCAATATTAAGGATCCTAAGCTAGTAGTAAACCAGAATATTCAGCTTATTGCTGCTAAGCAGAAAGAACCAGAACCAAGAGTCAATATTGTGACTCGCAGTGGTGCTTCTACTAGTAAGACATCGCAGGATGCCGAAAAGAATACAGGTCCAAAGTGGGTGCGTAAAGCAACTGATAAGTCTACACCACTTGACCTGCAGAAGAACAAGGAAACATTTCAGCAAGCTAAAAATTTCTTTACTGACCCTACACCAGCAGGATCGCAGATATTTCCTCGTAGGGGTGTATCGCAGGAAAAACCTTGTGGCGTTAGTCCTGTGCAGACATCGCAAGCTACCACATCTGGAAGGTGCGAAGAGGATGAGTTGACAGGAAGTGTACAATCCTTCCTACGGAGCTGCTTGAAACTCATAAGAAATGAGAAAGCCATAAGAGAGCTTCAACACATCATAGATCAGTATCAGCAGACTTCTTCTATGAGCAGTACGTAGCATGTTGTTCATAATATTATGGGCCATACAAGAACAGGAAGAGAAATGAGACTCACAGCACAAATTGGAGAGTTTGAAATGGATGAGGTAATCCTAGATTTAGGATCAGAGGTAAATGTTCTGACTAAGCAAACATGGGAACAGATGGGTAGCCCTAAGTTAGCCAGATCACCTATCCATCTACAATTAGCCAATCAGCAGAGGGTATCGCCACTGGGTCGATTACCGCAAGTACCAGTTGATATTGACGGAGTTCGCAGCTTTGTATATTTTGAAGTCATAGAAATTATTGGCGATAGCAGACCATATCCAGCTTTATTAGGTATTGATTGGGCAATTGATAACATGGCTGTTATCGATTTGAAGAAAAGACAAATGACCTTTAAGGATAAACAAATCCGAGTCATCGCACCGTTGGATCCTTTTCAAGGTCCTCGATACATTGAACCTATCATAGCAGAGGAAGAGGTGCGTAACATGGAGAGCTTCTATTAGATGACTACTAACCAGAGTGATTATATCAATCCTACCACAGAAGGAAATATTAGTTGGCGATGCGACAGCTCATGCGCATCGGATTCGGAGGTTGGTTTAGAAAATTGGCAGAATAGACTTTACGAAGTCTCAGCTCGCAGATGTGCATTTATGACTAAGTCACTACGATGGATTGGAACAGAGGTTAAGGATATTTCATCATTTGATGGCTTAGTAGATGTCGAAGACTTTTTACAGCAGCTTGAGCAGGAAATTCCTCATGAGCAGAGGATGGAAGCTATTGACCTTGCAGTAAGAGCCACACCTACAAGATGGTGGCATGCACATAAAGAAAATATCGCATCATGGGATGATTTTAAGAGATTGATGGTGATCAGATTCTCTAATGACAAGGAGCATCGTCAGCAGAAATATACAGGAGAAAGTGACCCCAGGTCACATATTAATATTTGTGAACAGAATTGGTCGGACATTCAAGAGGATGAATGGGTTCACCTATTCATTCACACTTTAGACACAGTCCCAAGGAATTGGTACACTGAGACAGAGTTGCGCAGAGGAACGATTACATGGCCAGTTATGATAGACAGCTTTCTACTCACTTTCACTTTTGAATCTGAGTATCCAAGCATTGATCAGGCTCTAGAGGTTATAAAGACTAAGATATTTGATGACTGTACCCTACCAGTGTATACTCAGCCTGATTGGGCCATCCAATTAGAACATGCACTAGAGTGTTACAACTTCGCAGAAGAGCCAGGTGATGAGGATGAGAATCCTCGCAGTATCAACATTCCAGAGTTAGAAGGGACTCATGAAGTTGAGGGACCAAAGCTAGAGATTCCAGCTATCACAAAGCCTATTAAGATTAAAAATATCAATATTGGCACAGAAACTAAATCAAAGTTTGCCTCTATTGGAGACTATTGGGATGATGAAACGGTAGGACACATCGCAGATTTGTTACATGACTATCAGGACTTATTTCCCACTAAGTTTATAGAAATGAAGGGAATAGTAGGAGATTTGGGAGTCATGAGGATACCTTTGAAAGAGGATGCTAGGCCAGTTAAGCAGCGTCCATACAGATTAAATCCTCGCTATAAAGAAAAAGTTAAAGATGAGATTGATAAGATGCTAGCAGCATGCATCATTGAGCCAGTAGAAGAGAGAGAATGGGTTAGTCCCATGGTTGTGCAGGAAAAGAAAACTAAAGGAGAAATCAAGATTTGTGTCGATTTGCGCAAACTCAACGACTCATCGCTTCATGACCCGTTTTCGACACCTTTTACTGATGAAGTTTTAGACAATGTAGGAGGACATGAGATCTATTCATTCACTGATGGCTTTTCAGGCTATCACTAGATGAGAATCCATCCAGAGGATCGATATAAGACCACCTTTGCGACAGAATGGGGCTCATTCCAGTATACGGTAATGCCCTTTGGTCTTAAAAATGCACCAGCTATCTTTTCTAGAGTAGTAGTTGCTGTCTTTAAGGAATACATTCATAAATTCTTAGAAGTCTATTTTGATGATTGGACTATATTTGGATTAATCAAAAAGCATATAGGAGATTTAAGGCTCATGTTAGAGAAATGTAGGCAATATCAGATTTTTCTTAACTTGAAGAAATGTATATTCTGTGCACCATTTGGTATTTGGTTGGTTCATATTGTTTGCAGACAATGCTTGATGGTAGATCCCGCAAAGATTGCCATCATTGTAAATCTTTCAGAACCCAACTCAGTCAAGCAATTGAGGATAGTGCTTGGTCATACAGGGTATTATCGAAAATTCATCAAAGGCTATGCAAAGATCACAGTACCTATGGAAAAGCTGTTAAAGAAAGAAGCGAAATTCCTATGGAATGAGGAATGCCAGCAAAGTTTAGACACTCTTAAAGAGAAGATGGTTATAGCACCCATCTTAGTATTTCCAGATTGGAACAAGCCATTTCATGTACATGTGGATGCATCTGGCATTGCACGGGGGATTGTCTTAACACAACCAGGAGAAGGGGGTATTGATCACCCTATCGCGTAGTCAAGCATAAAGTTATCTACCGCAGAAAAGAACTACACCACTACAGAAAGAGAAGGATTAGCTATGGTGTATGCTCTACAAAAGTTCAAGCACTATCTGTTGGGTGCCTCATTCAAGATGTTCACTGACCATTCCGCTTTAAAGTATTTAGTCAATAAGCCAATGTTAGGAGGAAGGATCTACAGATGGTTACTCCTATTTCAGGAGTATGATTTTGAAATTATTGTAAAACCAGGAAGATTAAATGCCGGACCTGATCATCTGTCGTGAATAGACTTAGGAGAAGAACCAAGTAATTTAGAAGATAATTTGCCAGATGCGCAATTGTTTTCTATCCATATCATAGACGAGTATTACGCAGATATTATTCACTTTCTCACTATAGGGTGGGCACCAGTTGAGTTTACTAAGTAGCAAAAGAAACAGTTAGTTGTTAAAGCAGCAGATTTCACTTTGATCACAGGACATTTATATAAGTTAGGTCCAGATGAAGTCCTGCGCAGATGCATTATGCCGCATGAGAAAGAGGCCATTATCAGAGAAGCACATTCAAGTACCATAGGAGGACATTTCGCAGGAAAGCCGACTACTCAGAAAATTCTAGCTACAGGATTATGGTGGCCTACTTTGCACAAAGATACTAAGAAGTTTTGCAGATGCTGCGATATCTGCCAGAGGGTAGGAAAACCTTCGCGGAGAGATGAAATGCCACTGTGACCACAGATGATGCTGCGAGCATTTGACAAGTGGGCTATAGATTTTGTGGGTCCTATCAACCCACCAGGAAAACGAACTAGTGCGAGATACATCATCACAGGAACAGAATACCTCACCAGGTGGGAAGAGGCTAAAGTAGTAAGGAATTGTGATGCTGCTACAGCTGTACAGTTCATTTTTGAAAACATCATAAGTAGATTTGGATGTCCAGTAATTTTAATGAGTGATCAAGGCACACACTTTCTGAATCGCACTATTCAGGCCTTGACAGAGGAATTTCAGATACAACATCATAAGAGCACTCCCTACCACCCACAAGCTAATGGTACGATGGAGGCTTTTAACAAGATTCTAGAAAATTCTCTTACTAAGATCTGTAACAGCCAAAGAGATGATTGGGACCTCAGGGTTAATGCTGTATTATGGGCTTATAGGACTACATGCAAGAAACTTACAGGACACACACCTTTCAGCTTGGTGTATGGACAAGAGGCTGTTATGCCTATGGAATATATTATTCCTAGTTTAAGAATTGCTCAAATTACCGAGATGGCTGATACAGATATGATGAATGAAAGACTAGTGCAGCTGCTTGCCTTAGAAGAAGACAGATTCATCACAGGATTTCATCAAAAAGTGCAGAAGGCACGAGAAAAATCTTGGCATGACAGGCACATCAAGAGCAAGATTTTTCAGATAGGAGACTTAGTGCTCCTTTACGACAGCAAGTTTATTAATTTTCCAGGGAAGTTCAAGACACATTGGTTGGGGCCATATCAGATTCAGCAAGTCACAGACAGAGGTGTTGTTCAGCTCAGTAAACTGAACAGGGAGCTTGTTCCTACTTTGATTAATGGCAGTAGGCTTAAGCTTTATAGTGATAGCCACTCCACCTCCCAGCCCTAGCTCAGAGAACTAGATGGTGCAGATGTCCAGTGTAGTTGAAAGGAGGCATCACACTCATAAGTAGTCTACACTAAACAAAAATAAAAAATAAAAAATAAAAAAAAGTTTATTTTTGCGCAAGTAATAGGACGCTTGCGGAGTTTTTGAACGTTGCGGAGTTCACGCCAACTTTTTGGTCCAGGACGATGCGGTGTGACATCGCAGCGAGGCGATGTTCCCCGTGCCACGAAGACAAATTTGAAAAGGGACAGAGGGATAGTCACTTCGCCCTCTGACAAGCAATTAATCTAGATATGATAGGTATACGTTGCTCTAGATTTGGAAACAGTACAAGGATTGTCCTAGATTTGGTAAATCTTGGTCGAGACCGGTGCCTGTCCATAATTCTCAAGGGAGATTTGATTGGATTTTTAGCACTTAATGAGGATCAAGGCGATGGGTGTTGTCTTGTCCATGCAATAAATGTCACCAACGGGTCCAGCTTAAGCGACCGTTGCTTCAGAGATTACCACCTTCATTATAAATACACAGATCATTCACACAGAAGGGTTACTTTTGCGATCTCTGAGAGTTATAGAGCAATTTGTAGAAGTTTTCCCTATGCAGAGATACTCCAGTTATAGAGTGCTAGTTTCCCCATTTTCGCAGACATTGCCAGTCCAAAGTATTTCACTTCTTGCTTTATGTCCAAGAAGGAACCTTTAGAAGACGTTGTGCAATGATTTCAGCGTGGTGGCCTCAAGTCTGCTATGACGACGCCACCCAGGGTTGTGAAAATAGGTGCACCATAGGTCAAACAGATGCCAAGGATGAGGAGTCAAGCTCAGATAGTAGAAGATTCCAGCCCAGAGCACGAAGAAGAAGTTCATATGGCAATAGTATACATTCTTCCACGAGTTGAGGATGCACCAGAGGTAACCATTCCCAAGGGTGCTAAGTTTCCTATTCCGTTACCGCCGATTGATTCCCGTGTACAGAAAGATGGAGAACTGTTAGGATATGTCCCTGTTGTCAAATTTGTAGACTATAACCTTGGAGACAGTAAGACATATCCTCAGTTTCAGCTGGATCAGTATCTTATGGTTCAGAGGAACCCGAGGACCAATGTAGATGAGTTTGTTCCTATGGAGCATGTCCAGATTCTTGAGCAATCAAGCTTGCTCAATCTGTTGAGAATACCACATTTTGGATGAGGTGCAGAGGTTAATGTTGTGGTGCGTGTGCTACTTTCCTGTGTACATGGAGGTTACCTCTGTTTGGGTAACAGGATTGATCTGAATGTCAATTTGATACATCGCATCACTGGGTTGTCCAAGATCAATAAGGACCCTCAGACACATATATCAGGAAAAAGTAAGGATACTAAGCTACCAGCGCTTCTCGTTAACAAGTACAAGCTACAGAGAGGAGGTCGGGCTTATGACCTCACAGCCCTAACAGATGATACACTCAGATTTATAGCTAGTCTTCTTGTAGGCAGACTGTTAACCAAAGTACACCCAAAAGAAGTCATAGGATCAGTAATTCACCTTCCTGTGCAGGTCACAGAAGGTGAACAATTTAATTGGTGTTTGTTTTTATTAAATATTTTTCTTCAAGATTGTTTGATAGTGTAGGATGAGCCAAACAACCCCTTCCATTTCTCATGGCTACTTATATTATGCGCATTCATCGGGTGGAGAGAGCCGCCCCATATCCAGTTCCTACAGCTATGAGGCGGAGAGTGCAGAGGCGCGCGCTATGCAAACTTATAGGAAAGCAACAGTCCAACCAAGAAAAAGATCAATATGATAGTATTCTATGAATACTATAAGCTCTTACAGCGAGTCATCCAGGAGACACCGCGGATCAACACAGAGGTTGTTGACATGTATAATAATCAGCTTGATTTCATTGCGGACAAGAACACAATCTATCTAAGGCAGAAAGGGTTTAGAATGGATAACTGGGCTATTGGTTCGTTCAGGATGATAGCACAGGATGTCGAAGATGTCATCAAATATTTTGATGAAGAGTGGAAGAAGGCATTAGAAGATGCCACAGTAGGAACTGTACCAACAGATACCGCACTATTAGATCCATTAGACAAAGGAAAGGATAAGGCGGGCTCCAAGAGAAAAGATGCAACATAAGTGCCACCAGCGGCACAGAAGAGGAAAAAGATCAAAGCCTAAAATCCAACTACAGAGACCGCACTAAAAGAGCATGACTATGATATCATCACATCAAGATTGAAGGAGGAGATGCGAGACTCATTTCAGGCAATACAGACATCGCAGGACAAGCTGCAGAGCACGATAGAGAAGCAGCTTCTGGAATTGAAAGCACTAACTGAGAAGACTGCAATGATGCAGACTCATCCAATCAAGGTGACATTAGGAGAAATCTCAACACCATTGATTTCCCGTGAGGAAGTCTTTGCCGAGGATCGCACCAATACAGTTCTGATACCATTAGGGACCATCTGATTCCCTGCTTCGATGATTGATGTGGAGATACAGGGTAGACAACCTATCGAGGTTAATCTGGCACAGTTCCCTGTTGATCAACTACAGATGATCTAGTAGCAGACAGCTGTAGAGCTCAGGGATAAAGAGATTGCGACTTATAAACAGAACATGCAGCTGAGGCAACAGAATGCAGAGCTCACCGCAGGCTTTCAGACAAAGGTGGAGGAGTTAAGAGAATATGAAGAAAGGGAACAAGATCTAAGTCAGGTCCTTCTAAACATCACATTGGAGTTACCCCAGTGTAACATAGAATTCACCTTGCCTCTGACGCAGAAAGTAAGAAAAATTACAGATAGAGCAAAGGCTCTAGAAGAGACAATGGTCAAGATGGAGGAAGACCACAAGGCGAAGATTGTTGAGCTTGAGGCTCGAGCACCAGGCACGCCTGAGGAAAACAAGGAAGCAAGGGCACAGGCCTTTAGACTCACTTCGACACAGATGAAGTGTCGCATAGATGATGCAGAGTCATTGCTAGCTGATGCAACGAAGACATGGTCAGAGCTAGAAGAGCTCCCAGATAGACTGGATTTGCAGTAGAGCATATAGAACATAGAAAATGTAGTAGCAGCAATGAAGGAATAAGTCAAGAGCTTAGGAGCTCTTGAAAAGATGAAGAAGATGACAGAGATGAACCATTTGCAGCAGGAAGCGCAGCGGTTGCGAGAAAAAGAAATACAATTCAATAATATGCTTCAACCGTATCAGGAACAAATCATAGAGCTGGTCGATGCAGTTGAGCAAAAGGTAAAGGAGTTCACTACAAGCAAAAGTGAAATTGATAGCGCAAAAGACCCCTTGATTACTCAAGTGATGTTGGAAGCGGCACAAGATTGTGTCGAAGCTATATACAAAGATGTCGCAGGAAGCCAAGGAGAAGCTACAGAAATAGCAACAAGATGCCAGTGGCTCGGGGATGAGCCACAAGTAAGTGGTAGGGGACTATTGGAATAGGGTCCCGCAGCTATAGGAAAAACTGCTATATCGGAACAAGAAAGTCAAAAGGGAATAGTACCTAAAGTGGCCAAGAGGAGAGCTCAACCACTGCATTTAAGGCAGTGGCGACGACAGGAGGGCTCAGCTACCCTCATGAACGAAGAAGGAGCAATGGGCTGAGGTATTAAAGACAAAGGATAGAAGGGGAGCGACTAAGGAAGCGGTGCCCATACCCACGATCAACATCGGACATCGTCGAAGACTGCAGAAAGTTGTAGTGTGACCAGTAAGCGGAAGTTCAAAGTACAGATAGGCCGACTGTCACAGTTAGGGTTTTGGGTTACTGTTGGGATAGGCCCACGGTTTTGTATCATGGTGAGACCTTCGGGCCACCTATTTAAGCATGTATTTTGTATTATGAAGGGTTAGATGGTTAGAAAGTTAGATGCTTAGATAGACAGTTAAAGAGTTAGACATTGAGAAAGAGTTGAGCTCTGGTTCTGAGTTCAGTCTGTAGTTATCTTACTGTAACCAGTAGCCGACTCCTTGAGCATGAATGTAACAATCTGCAGGGATTGACAGAGAGAGAGTATATTGTAAGAAGAAAGCAATATAGGAAGAGAAGAGATCTAAGAGAGAAGGGCTCCCCGCTGAGTGCGTGGAGTTTCCCAGAAGATCTCAAGCTGCATAATAGGTTGCAACGGAACTGTGTTACTCTCTCAAGATATAATATAAATCAGTTCCCGTGGATGTAGCTTCCTCCTTGGAAGTGAACCACATAAAATCCGTGTGTTGTGCGACTGTTTCATGTGATTGTGCTATACTTATTTGCTATCTGTTATTCATTACATGAACGTTGCTTATTAGTTAATGTATGTATGTATGCTACCTTTCAGTTGCAGTAACATAGAAGGTTAAATGCGAGTTGAATGCGTTAAGTACTCTGTATATGAGTATATCAGTGCTTGATTCACGATAGTAACAGTTATAGTGTTAAGTGACTTCTGTATATTTAGTTCAGCAAGTTGAGCGTGATTGATGTTAAGCATGTTAAACTATAGAGGCTTAAATGAGGGTGTTTAATACCTTAAGGAAGGTTAGCTAAGCTACTATACCTAGAAAGGAAACCTTTGGACCTGGAGAGTTGTTAAGTATATTGAGTCTCACTGTAGGAAGTATCGCACTGTAGAAAGGTGATATCCCACTGTTGGAGGAGCTGTGGTGTGGGATATCCAGGTTGGGAGTTGAGGGGAAGAGTAAGTTGGCACATCGTCCTAGAAGCTACGATGCAATAAGAGTCAGCCTCATAGCAGAGTCTGCTAGGAAGAGAGATACAGTGTTGTAAAGAGATCCCACTAATTAAGTAGGGTCAAGAGGACTATTGCAGCCCTTTCTCATTCCAGAATCGAAGTGGGAGATAATTTATATGGACTTTATAACAGGGTTTCCAATGGAAGTGAAGAGGCATGATTCAATTATGGTTTTGGTAGACAAGATATCAAAGGTAGATCATTTTATTCCAGTCAAGTCCACTCATAAAGCAAGCGACATAGAAAATATTGTCATGAAGGAAATATTTAGATTGCATAGATTTCCCAAGGCAATAGTTTCAGATAGAGAAGCAAAGTTCACTTCAAAGTTTTGGAAAGGGTTATTTCAGGAGTTGAGAACACAATTGAATTTTAGTAAAGCATATCATCCTCAAACAAATGGCCAACTTAGAGGGTGAATCAATTTCTTGGGTGAAAACGCGAAGTTCCTATACAATGTTTTGAGAATCAATCAGACTGGAAATTCAAGATCATCACAATGACAACAACAACAAAAATGTAAAAAGTCATAGGGATGTTACATGCATTGTCCTCTTCAAAAGGGTAGTTTTATTTTGTATGATAAGACTGACATTTGAAGGAAAATGGAAGGACACAAATATGTGTCAATAAGGTACCATTTTTTAAACATATGTTAAATTTCAAAAAATAATAAAAAATAGTGTTTGGTTATGAAAATCCTCAACATATAGTCCATTGCAAAGTACAATCTATGTAGATTATGAACTTACACTTGGTTTCCATAAAATGAATAACCATCTCTAAAAAAAATGAAGGGCACACAGGTCACTCATTATCCAAACCTAAAAATTTAAAGTATATGTCGTTAGTGCCCGCCAAATTTGTCCTACTATATGTCCATAAAATAATTTCAAAAAAATATGAGTATGAAGATAATAGAATTCTCTAAACCTCTTGGGTGTACGTCAAGTTGAAATTCCTAAGGGGGATATGGGTTTGAAAGGGTTCAAGTTGGAAAACATAAAATTTTGTAGTTTTTTGTCAAAAAACAGGCAAAAAGTGTATACCAAATTCGTGTTTTCTTCCTCTTAAGGACATGTTGAGAATGTATGTGATGGATAAACCATCCAAGTGGGAGGATTACCTACACTAGGTATAATTTTCATACAACAATATACATCAATTATCATTGGGAATGATTCCATTTGAAGAATTGTATGGCAAGCAATGCAAAACTCCAGTGAATTGGGACAATCCAGTGAATAAGGTAGTGCTTGGGTCATAAATGCTCAAGGAAATGGAACAAGAAATTGTTAAGATTAGGAAAAATTTAAAGGAACTCCAGGACAGGAAGAAGAGTTATGCAGATTTGAAAAGAGTGCACAAGGAATTTAAAATTGGGGAGCATGTGTATTTAAGAGTAAAACCAAGGAAAAATTCCCTAGAGTTGGGAAGTCGTTCCAAGATAGCACCAATATCTTGTGGGCCATTTGAAGTCCTTGATAGGATAGCACTAGTTGCATATAGGATTGCATTTCTTGCTAACATGAGAGCTCGTAATGTTTTCTATGTTTCTTTGGTTAAGAAGTATGTACATGATCCTAAACACATAATTGATTGGAATGTGATACAGGTGGAACTTGGGGGAGAGTTCCAAGTGGAACCTATGTGCATCCTTGACAAGATGGTGAAATTGCTTCGGAACCAATCCATCGAACATGTAAAGATACAATGGAAGCACCTTGGTCCCAATGAGGCTACATGGGAGTTAGAGGATGCCATGAAAGAGGCATTCCCATTTTTGTTCAAGTTTTGAGAACATTGAGGACGGTGTTATTCTAAGGGGGAGGGGAATGTAATACCCCCATTTTTACCTTTAGAATGCATTGGATTTTTATGTAAATATTGTATATATGCGATGTATGAAATCCTAGCATGGAGATCAAGGCCAAGGCCCCACTAGCAAATTCTTGACTTTTAAAAAGGTGTGTATTTATATTTTTATGTCCATGTGCTAGTATTCCATGGAAAATTATGTATGCATGTAAATAATTTAATACAAATAAAAATACCAAGAGTTGGCTATGGAAGCAACTAAAATGAGGGGGCCATGCGTATCCACTAGGGAGAGGTGAGGCAGTTGTGGGACTGAACCATGTGTTTCCAAATGTCATATTAAGAACCCACCTTGACTTTCCTTGCTGGTATTTATTTTTATTGTAAGGAAGCAACTAAAAAATAAGATCATGGAATTAATTAAGCATGGACAACCAAGAAATTTGT
Source organism: Pseudotsuga menziesii (assembly GCA_001517045.1). Classification (NCBI taxonomy): domain Eukaryota; kingdom Viridiplantae; phylum Streptophyta; class Pinopsida; order Pinales; family Pinaceae; genus Pseudotsuga; species Pseudotsuga menziesii. The sequence continues at coordinate 604,775 of LPNX011173217.1, forward strand.
AAGGATGGGTATGGGAATGGTTTACTTGATCCACAAGTCACTCTTCCTCATGGGAATTCATTTTCCATCCTCCCCAATCCATTGTTGAACAACGAGAGAGCAATTTTGAGCAATCTATGCATTCCTAGTAGTGAAATTTGCAAAAATCACAACTTACAAAGAACCCATGTTTTGAAGTGCCAAAAACAACCAGAAATTCACGTGAAAATTAAAATCCAGTGGGGAATCCATAGATATATACCCCAACGAGAAATCGAGTGTGCCAAATGCCCAAAAATCCTTGGGAAATCTCATATTTAGAATCCTAAAAGTGTAATTTTGTTATTTATAATCATGCGGTCAAATTAGAGAAAAACCCATGAGTGGACTGAAGAGGGAGTGAGATCAGAGGTTGGAGTTGCTTAATGAACCTAGTGAAGGAAAGAATCTATTAGGATTTAGCATTTTGGACCTTTTTATGGCCACCATGAAGAATACTAAAGGGAATGGGTGCCTAAGAGACTGTGTAGAAGAGAAGGGGACCTTCCTTGTGTTGGGTGTGGTAGCTAATGTGGGTGCCAAGGTTGTTTGAAGTCTAATTGAGATGCGTGTAGCTCTGTGGTTGCGCTAACTGGATTATCTATCCCCCTTCCTTGCCTCCCTACTTGCTTGAAAAACTCAGTTGTGTGTTGGCTTAGCATGAGTAATTGTTTTTATGGATGTGTGTGAGCCTGGGTAGTTCCTCCTTAGTGGATACATAGATTACTCTCGGGGTGGTCTCTTAGCTAAAAGAATATAGGCTAGATAAATACCTAAATTTTGGTGGAACATTGCTCTTCCATATCCAGTTATTTGGACAGCTTCAATTAAAGATAAGTGTTTACTACTATTTAATTCAATCAAAAATTCCTTGTTATGAATGGTTTCTTATTTATGTTGAGATTGAATGAGTATATCCAATTTGAAGAGTGAATTTGAATGTTTATGAATAGTATGCAAATGAATTATTGTTGTGCTTGATGTTATTATTATGCTTGTGATGAGCATGTTGATATATGCATGCTATCTGTGTGCATGGATAGATTTTTTTTTGTTGTCTATATTTATTGTTAGGATATTTAGACATTTAGGAGTTAGTTAAGATCAACTTGTTATAATATACATGTTAGGAAAAGTGTGTTTCTTTAGAATGCATTTGTAAATATCCAATCTGACGGTCACGATAAGTTCTATACATAGAGTGATCTGACTGTTCATCTTCTCTTAGATCATAAATACCTTTGATCCATGGCTTAACACCTAATTGGTCCATGATATCTATTTAAAGAGCATGGAGGGTCATTGGCTAGTTGATTGATTATGAGAAGCTCATTTGTACCTTTCTTTCTTTTGCATAATAAACTGCCTCAAGTATCTATTTGGTTAGGGGCCGTGGAGTGCTTCCCTTTCGAACGTTTAAACCACGTTAAAACATCGGTGTGTTGATCTGTGATTTATTTGTGTGTGGATTATTTAGGTGTTCGTTCTTTTGGAAGTATAATGTGTACTCGAACATGGTATCAGATAAGTTATGAAGAGTCACTTATGTTGATGATCTAGATCTTAAACTGATGTTGTTGAAGTTTTAAAAGGGTTTCTAGTTCTAAAATTTTTGTGTTTATGGGTTGTGAGAGGTGTTTCATTCCATCAAGAGTGTAATTTCTATTGAAAAATAGTTTTTGTTTGATCTAAAAAGGTTTTTGTTTCCCCAGATACGACCATTTCATCATATTTGAAGGTATATTGTTACAGTGACGTTTTTTTTGTAATTTTAAAATAATTTATCATATTCTTTTCAGATCTATCTTTGCTTTTGGTTTTGGATTGTTTCCTTCCATGTCTACATATTCTCTTTGTCGTGCACCTTGTGCGATCATGGCAAATCAAAAACATAAGGGCAATGGTTTTTATCTACAGTGTATGCTATTTGTTGTGCACCTTGTGCGATCGTGGTAAATCAGAAACGATGGGAAAACATAGACATTTTGGGAAAGCTAACGAGGACTAATCCCAAAAGTGTGGTATATTATTTTTTTGTATATTTTTGTTTCAGTTTATGTGAAGTGATTTGCAAAAAAAGAAAAAAATCGCGTACTTCGAGACAAAAGAGTAAAAAAAACCCTTCCTCATTTCCATATTTTACGTACCTTTTAATATTAGCTCACCTGGTTAAACATTACTTTATTCATTAAGAGGTCTTGAGTTCAAGTATTCTTGTTAGTTACTTTTCTAAAAGTGCATGTAATTTCTATTTTTAAGTTATTTTATTGTAAAAGTGCATCTCACTTGAATTATAAAAGTGAGTCACTTAAATTCTTTTAGTTTTTGCATGCAATATATGAAGTAACACCATTGTAAAAGTGAACTTCACTTATTTTACACAAGTGGTTCATAAAAAGCAACATTATTGTAAAGTGAGTTTAAAGGTTAAGATTGGGAAGAGCGGGGGGGGTCTCTTTTTCAGTTGGGCCAATCCTATACCTTCCACGTCTCTCTTGGGGTCATCTTCAACCATTTTTCAATCAAACATAACTTTCTCATCCAGAGCTAGTTTTTAGTGTTGTTTTTTTCAAACAACCTGTTTTTTTAGGTCTTTGCATCCATACCATTGGTTTTTGTTTTGAATGCATTTTTTTCAATATGGCCACCCCATCTGATAATATACTTACTAGTTCCAACTACTTCTCATTGAAATATCACATGGAGAGTGTTCTATGAAGTAGGGGACTTTACCAAATTACCTCAAAGAAAGAAACAAAACCCACTGATGATGATAAGAAAATAAAATGGGAAAATAAATGTGATGAAGCTCGTGGATTGATCGGTATGTCAATCTCTATTGATTTGCGATTCCACCTATCTGGAATTGATGAACCAGATAAAGCTTGGGAAAAATTGGAAGATATGTTTGGTAAACACATTGAAATTCGAGGTCATCAACTCAAAAAAGAGTTGATTTCCTTAAATCGAAGGGATTTTTCCTGCATTCAATATTATTTATCTAAGTATAAAACTCTTAGACTCTTATGTGCTGAATGCAAAATTAAAATGGAAGACAAGTAATGCATTTATCATATTCTTTCCAAATTTGGACCTGCATATTTTGTTTTTGTGCCTACATTTTAATCAATGAAAGAATCCTTGGATCCAACTAGCTATAAAGATCCTATTCTTGAATCCTTTTGTGATTCCTTGACTAGAGAGAAATATAAGATCATACATCTTGGAATGATTAACAATGCAGATACATATAGGAAATCCTTATTGGAACAATAGAACAAAAAGTCCAAGCATCCCAAGAAGCAATATCCTCATAATAATAAGACAAATAAGAGTCCCAAACCCTCTCAATCAACTCATTCTTTAAAAAATGACAAAGGAACCAATCCAAAAGGTAAACAGACTAAGCGTCATTGCAACTATTGCAGGAAAGATAATCATGATGAGTCTAAATGTTTCAAGTAGATGGTAGCCTTGGAAGCAACCATGAAGAAGAACCACACCAACCTTGATTCATCTTCAGAATATACATCTCATGGCTATGCACTTTGTGCTTCTGTTTTTTTCTATACTGCATCTCTTCTTCTACTTCAAATGGGTGGCTCATTGATTTCGGAGTATCTTATCATATGGATAAGGATCAAGCCATATTTTCTACTGTGCATGAATGTAACTCCATAAAAATATTTATTCGTTATGATATATACTTAAGTGTTGTAGGATCTGGAACATTTCTAGTAGATAATGATCATTTTAGTGATGTACCATGTGTTCTAAGAATTTCCTACAATTTGTTGTCAGCCTATCAAATCACTTATTATGGTGAAGGCAAAATTGTAATGTTTACAACTCACCAAGTTGTAATCAAGGATTTTAAATATCCTAAGCATGTCCTAGCTACCAAAGTTGTTGATGATATTAGCAGATTGTATAAATTTAACAACTTTGGGTCATCACATCTTCCTTCAGTTTTTGTTGTTCATAGTGATGGCTTGAGAAAATTTTGGCATGAGATAATTGGACATTTAAATTATCGCTCATTGCAACAAATATGTAAAGAAAATATGTTGACAAGTCTTTCGATTGTATCTTGCAGGGATGGTGTTTATTTCAGTTGTGTACTCAAAAAACATCATCGGTAGAGTTTTGACAAACTTGCCTCTTGGCACGCCTCGACCCCTTTGGAGCTTGTACAAAGTGACTTGTGTGGTCCTCCTCCATCTCCTTCCTTTTTGGGTTTCAAATATTTCTTAACCTTCATTGATGATTACTCCAGAGTCACTTGGGTTTATTTTTTTCTAAAACTTAAGAGCGAAGTATTTAACATGTTCTTGGCTTATAAGGCTCTTATTGAAAAATAATCTAGTCATCAAATTCTTAAGTTAAGATCTAATAATGGGGGAGAATATGTTAAAAACAAGTCACTACTTTTGGCATAGAACATGGAATCCAACAACAACAAACTATTCCATATACACCACAACAAAATGGTGTAGTCACTAGTACAAAATGAGAGATAAGTGACCAGTGGACCACAAAATTTGGTCACCGTGGTTTTTTCAAGGGATAAATGACCAAAATTGAGAAATTTTAAGGAGCTAACTAAAAATGACTAAGATAAATGACCAATTTGGTCACATGACAAGAACTAAACTAAAAATGACCAAGATAAATGATCGATTTGGGCACGGGATAAGATTTAAACTAAAAATGACCACATAACAATTGGTCATTTATAGTTGTGCCACTCTGACAATGGAAAAATACAATTTTGATAATGAATTTGTACAATTTACTCAATTTTAACACTGCAGATGGATTCAAAGACCCTATTGTAGTGTTAAAATTGAATAAATTGTAGGCCCCCTCATGGATTCAGTGGGTTATTTCGATAGTCTAGTTAGCGTCGTGTCTCGAAGATTAGTCATTTCTCGTCAAAAATATTATCATGTATTGAATTTTATACAATTGTGTTCAACTTATTGCACTTAGTGTGCTCATGTTTCATTTGGCCAAAATCGTCATCGTTTGATCACCCTTTCGGCACTTGGTTGAAATTTTGGTAAGTAAGAGTCTTTTTCATCTCATGAGTTGAAATCCACTTATTTTGTGCCTCCTAGTTAATTTTTCAATCTTGTCTATGGACGCCAACTCATCATGTATATGTCTAGAACGTTAGAAATACCACCTTTGCGTTCCTGTGGAGAAAAAAAGCCATATATCTCCATTTTAAAAAAAAACTTACTTTTTATGTAATTAAATGCTAGTTCTGTTATTGATGATTCACTTTATTGGGTACATTGCTGGGTCGGAGATGCACATGCAGTTTTACTATTTTTTACTCCTTTGTTTTAGGTGAAAACATCTCTGCTTCCTTGTTTTTTTGAAGGTTTTGTTTGAGTCGATAGGTCTATGGCTGTTTTTTTTCTAAACCTTAAAAAAATATATTATAATATATAAATATATATATAAAAACACACTATAATATATAATCATACTTATGTAAATGTAATATCTATATTATAGTTTTGTGGATATATATAATAATAAAATATTGAAAATATTAAATAATAAAAAAGGTAATTCATTTGCATTTTATGGGGTTTCAATTTTGCTGCTAAAATTTGATGCGGAGAAAAAAATTAAATTAGTATAGAGAATTTGTTAAATATAATGATTGGAAGTCTAACTATTGCACATACTTTCCTATTTAGAGGAATAATAAAAGTTCATAGCCAGCAGATGTGGTTAAAAAACATATAACCTCTTTCGCAACCCGAGTTAAATCCAAACCCAACCCATGCTCAACGCAAGTTCAGTCATTATGCTCTGTCACAGCAGGACATGCCTTCTGGCTAGCGAGAATTGATGTGGAAGGAGCGAACTTGGGACGTGGTGCTCCGATCCACGCTGAGATTAACAAGATTGAAGCCTTTAAAGGCATGTGAGAGAGGGTTTGTTGTTCTAGTGGAGGATCTCCAATTTTTCCACCAACGTTCGGCTCAAAGAAGAAAACGAGTTAGATTTAGGGCTTGTTTATATCTACGACTCGGTATCGATTTTTGTACTGTAGTATAACTATGGACCCTATTTCTTGGATATGAAACAAGTGCAAATGGCTCATTGTTCATAGTCACAAAATCATCATGAATATCATGGAGTTAGATTTAGTGCTCGATATTGATTTTTGCACTGCAGTATAAGTATAGACCCAGTTTCTCAGATCTGCAATCGGTGCAAACGGAGCGTTGTTCACGGTGACCAAGTTTCTCGGATTTGCAACAGGTGCAAGTGAGCATGTCATTTCCCTTGGTACTCTCAAGTAAGTTATTCATTTTTCAAGTAATATTAACTGTATGCATTCCTACTTTTCCTACTCTTCTCAAGGTTTGAATTCACCACATGTAACTTCTGAAAGGATTCATTTTCCTTGAGATTAGCATCCTCTACCTAGGAAAGGGCCTCTCTTATCCTTTTACTTGCACGTTCTTTTGTTTCTTGGTATTTCCTCTGCAACAAATCATACCCTTGTTCTGTAATTGACACATAATTTACATCAGATTTCTTAGATGAAGTCGTGAGCAGTAACTCCTTCAAATATTCAATTTTTTCAAGAGTAGTGTAACATGTTTTCCTACGGTAAGGCTCTAGGATGCACTAAAACACCGACTAGTATAATTGTAGCTTAAATATTTTCATGTGGAATATAGTTGAAAGAAAATAATTATGGCTATTCCCAGTGATTGACCATAGAGATACCTTTTAAAATTTTGTTTGAAATCGAACATATTGTTGATTGAGAAACATCTCCAAGGTATTCGAATGATCTGCAAATAGTGTGTTAGTTTATTTAAATTATGTATTTAAAATGATCTTGGAATGATATAATTTAAATTATGTATTTAAAATGATCTTGGAATGATATAATAAGTTTGGATAAATTGCATTGGCATAACTCTGGCTCCGTATTAAAGTGTATCTAGCACTTGAGCCTTATGTTAGCTGAGATCAAATGGTATGCACCAATAACAGACTTCACAAGTTAAATCACATCTAAGGGATCTGAAATTCACAATTATTGGAGCGTGATTTCCAGTTTATAGAGTGGTTAACCTTGCAAGGAACCTAGTGTATCGTAAAATCCTAAAACTAGCAACCGTTTCCCTCCAACTTGAATAGATCTGCGGGATCGAGAACCCCTGGATCGTGATGCAGGGCCATATATATGTATCAATTATATTGTCTGGAATATACCATGGAACCATTGACACACATGAATCATACAAGGGTTAAGAACAACGTCTTAAGAACCATAGAGATTATTCTCTTCCATCTACATACTTAGCTACTGCAACTACTCCAAACAATCGGCAGAGGGAATTAGCTGCTATTTCTGTTGATAATATGCCTGATCCTGCAAGTGTAACTTTATATAGTCACAAAAGTGGGATTTCCTACAGTAGGTTAAACAAGAATGTAAACAACAATCAGATTGTCTCTGTTGTTTCAATCAAATTTGATAACCCTCCAGGATATGCAGGTACTTGTAAAAGCTAAATATTTATGTGTGACCTTGGCATGTCTTTTCCTCTATTCTATATTTTTCTGTTTGATTTTATAGTTTGGGCATTTTATTCTGAAATTATTTCAATTGAAATGCATATCCCAAAAAATCATTTAATTCTAAGAGATCAAAATTTATGTTTGACCTTGGATTGTTTTTCCCTTAGTTCTAGAATTTTTAGTTTGTCCTTGTAGTGCATGGAATTGTTTGAATTATTTCAGTTAAAACACATCTTAAAGATGGTTATGCTGTAGGTTTTGTGACTGGAAGAAATATGACTACAGAAAATTCCAATAAAGTAAAATTTGTTCAAATCGCACAACCTCTAACAACAAACAACAATCTCAGAGGAATTTGACTCCTAGTGGACCAACCATGAGAGGCATCTTTTTGTGGCTTCCCTTGGAATGTTTGGTAAATATTTTAAGAACATCTCTCAACATGTTGCAACAAAAAGTTAGGGACATTGCAAAGCCTTTTTCATTAAAACTCATAAGCGGCTTGGACTTGACCAGGTTCTGGAAACCTTTCAAATGAGTATGCATGAGTGCTCAGAACACCAAGTGGGAAAATATTCTGAAGATTTAAAAACGCAGCATCTCTGAAAGATTCAAAGTGCAGGGACATGGATGGAGGGAAAGATGATGTGAAAGATATGAATGGGACAAATGTTTGTAAATGTTTACCATTAGATTGTGATGCTATTGTTAGAATAGTTAGTGCAAATTCAATAGAGGAAACATTGGTAACTGAGTCTAAAGCCTCTGGAAAAGGTGATGTTAAACATAATATTGAAGATAGAAGATCAATTATTTCAATCATAGAGTTGAAGGATGATTTTTTAGAGAACAGTTAGAAGAAGGATTAGAGACTTGGTATTGAGGAGATAACTAAAAATGCAGTGGAAGTTATTCCTCCATCTTTCCCTGAGTCCCTCTCTGGACCAAAGGATGAATAAGTTAGCTATCCTATTATAACTACAGACCTAGTTGTTGAGCCAGAAACTGATTATGGATGTGTGTAAGATACCAAAGATCAGCATATTGCCTTCATAGATGAACAAAATACAAACACACCCCATTATAAATATGGGATAGATGATGAGACTAATAAATTTGCATCTGTAGTTGATGCATTTGAAAAGCCAGTTGTCGAGGAAAAGGATTTGCAACCATATACTATCAATAAGATTAGACAAGAATCTCCAGATGCCACTCACATATCACACAGTAGTTATAATAAAACTTATGTTACACACATAAGTACAAATGATTCTATATTTTCCCCTGTAGCACAGCCTAAGGCCAAAGGAAATATCAATACTGGGGAATCAAAACCATGGAGGGAAGCTACATCCTGGACACAAGATGAAAAGGAAACGTTTGTTGATATAATAAGGAAGCATGGTAGGGATTGGAATCTTTTACATGAAAGCATACAAGCAAAATCTGACTCAAATTAAAACATACTTTCAAAATTTGTAATGCCCAATTTCGAAAATTTTTAACAAAGACAGAATTTGGGGAAAATTTGTCTTGACTAGTATTGACTTTAGGGGATTCGAATGGCACAAGTGGGTTTTGAATTTGGTAGGGATTGATATGGGGAGTATTAGTACAAATCAATGTACTCTCTGATAAATTTATGACAGGTTATAGACATCTACAACTCAATTTGGGAACATTGGAAAAATTGGTAAAATTACTAGTAATTTATGGTGCAATTCCCCCCTAGGTATGAGCAGAAATGGCTCTCCAACTCCTATGCGACCCTCCCAACTTGTAAAACAGAGTATGGGGACTGTTATTAGGCTTAATTTAGTGTAATTTGGTATGGTTAATAGTTCTGCAATAGAGGTGTAAAGCTTCATATTCGAATGCGTAAATTCAGTGATATTTGCTTAAGGGAAATGACATGTAAAAGCTCAACTTTGACTCACAAATTGTGTATGTAATGGTTCAAAACAGAGAATGATCAATATATACCATTAAAAAAATGTAATATCTCACTAAAATCATATAACATTAGATCCAAGTCGCAACATACATCAGATATACAACTCCATTGAAATGGGAAATCAACACATGGAAACTAGTCACAACAAAGATTGGAAATGTGGACATTTGCATATGTATTTCTGTTGATTTATACTTATAGAGAGTATGGGAGAAATATTACAAATCCATAAATAATTCACCCATTCTTGGGAATCAACTGGACTCAATGGGGTGCAACCACCATTCACACAAGTGCGCCATTATAAAGAAATATGAAAATATTGAAGTGGGGATTGAGAGAATGGGAGGATAGATGGGCCATGAACATTATAATCCTCCTATTTGCAGTAAAAAATATCCATGAAGCTCCAAATGATAGGTTGGGGTGGCCTCTCCCATAACCAACTTGGATGAGAATCTCGCTCTCTCGAAATGGGCTCACTAGTAGGGTAAGTGAGCACTCACCGTGCAATGGACAAGATAGTGCTTTCCAAAATGCAAAAGGAAAATTCTAAAATGGTCAAAAGATATTCTCCTTCCTTGTGAAATCCTTTTATTAACTTCATTATTCCTCCTAACATCGAGTTCCCCTCCATGGGCTTCCTCCAACTCATCTTAGTATATTAGTAACTCATATGACACTTATCTTCCTCTTCATGCTCCAATTCTTTCCCCCAATTCGAATGGTTGCCTCTAACTCCCAAATTCAACCTCTTGGTGGCTATTTTTAGCCCTATAATGTCATATTTATCATATGTCAGAAATGAGATCCAAATTTTTCATACTTGTCATAGAATCTTCCATCATTTGTTGTCATAGAGTGCATGGAATCTCCTTCCAAGTGGCACACATTGTCTTCTAGCCTCTTCCTCTTCCATGGGAGTTACTCTCCTTTACCAATTCAAATTCCTTGGCTCATTATATTATATTTGACACCACATCACCATCCAATAATGTTACATTACCCATGTGTTCGAATTTGGATGAAGATCATGCCAAGTGTTCAGGAAATCTAGTCACCCAAAGGCTCCAAAAGCTTCCAAGTGTCTCCATGAATCCATGCCACCTTATTTTCTTAGCATTTATCATTTATGTGACCTATTTAAATGTGAATATGATAAACTAAAGTCCGTTTGGGTCCCATATCCCCTTATTACAAAATTTATGTCTCCATCTCAACCTAGGGAACTAGTAGATTGCTGAAACATTATTTGTAGGTAGTCTTATTTGGAAATTATTTAACTGGGCACATGACAAAATTCAAAGGAAAAATTGGGCTATACAGAAGAAGAAGGAAAAAATTCCAGGAGTGTAGAAAACATAAAACATAAAGTAGATGATTCAGATTCAATCAACACAATGTATCATCTTGAACATCATAAGGAAGCATCGTTATTAGATGAATCTGGCCTAAAATCTAACCAGATTGTGAATGGTAGCATAAGTATGATGCTTGGTGTGCAGGGTCAAATGTTTTATCTTTTAAACTATTTGGTAAGGGAAAATGGCAGGACAAAGATCCCTCTGCTCCTAATGGGATGGAAAAATTAGTCCAGCAAAATGTGTTCGAATGGCTACACTCAACAGACAGTATATAGTAATGGCGTCTTTCAACCACCTCAAAATATAATCCTGCAGCAGACACTTTCACATTCAACTCCATCAAAACCACATTTTGTAGCTCCTCAACAAACACAACAAATTGCCAGTGTACATCAATCACATACATCTTCTGCTTTGTGCAATTTACAAACACAAGTAGTAAACCAAATAAAGCAGCAGCATAAACCTTCCCAAGTTATTTCTCATTGTCAACAAGATTATCAGAATCAGGGAAATCAACAATTACAAAAGTGGATTTTACAGTAGAAGGCAGTGCATAACATATCAGTTCTTCAATAGAAATAGCCACTATAGCCTCAAGTTATAATTCAGCAATAGAACCAACCAAAACATTTATCCCAAAGTTCCCAACATGCCCAACATGCTTTGAAACATAATATTCACTACTTGAGTCAACAACCATCTATTCATACATTTGGTCAACTAGCAGTTTTGGCCAGCCAACAGTTATCTTCAAACCACCAAAAGGTGATGAATCAACATCATCTACCGAGCCAACAACAATTAATGAATCAAAGTCAACTACATTATGATGATTAACCAAAGCAATACCACTTGGTACAGAGTAATCAACTTTCTCAGCAACAACATTCCATATTAGGGTCTTTGCAAGAATAGTTGGTGCTTGAGTTCCATCATCACCGACAAAATTTGCAATCAGAGAAACAACAACCCATATGGACGAATTTACCAATCCATATGCTTGACAATTCAGAAGTTTCTCATCATCAGCATGTCCAAAATCCTGATATCCTTTCTGAAAAAAGAAAAAAAGCAACGACAAGAACTACATAATTGCCAATCAGTATCATTGCATAAAGGAGCAACCCAAGTTATAATTAAGGATTCTTCAAATTTACCAGATCCCATTGAGCCAAAAAACATACCCATGTCACAGCAGCATGAGAGTGGACATTTACATTTTGTTACATAATGAAGTAGCATTTTAAATTTCATTTCATTTATGTCATAGTAAAATTATTTTAGATCAAATATTTGTGTATGCACAATAGTTAACATAATATTATGTAGGTAGCTAAGTAATATTATACAGCCAATATCAATAGTTGCGAGGTAGTTAAAATAATATTATACAAGCAAATATTATAGTAGCTAATATAATTGTATATAATAAAATTTATCGCATGAGTTAGAATTTGTTATGGCTTGATTTGTCCAAAACTATTCAGCCTGAAGCAATTGAAAAGGATTATGTGCTCTATCCTTAGTCAAAGATAGATCTAGATGAAATTAGAGCTCTATTTACTTATGTGGACTCATAATCCCTCCTAGATGTCATGTAGCTATATGAGTTGACACCATGGTTCTAGTGACATGGATACATCATAAGTGACACCTCCAGTAAACCCCAACTGGTGTGGAGGGTAGTATTCTTATGATTGATGTCATTGACTCATTTTGTTTCTTTTATTTCATTAAATCGTTTACTATGGGGTTTGTAGCTGTGAGTGAATTCCCTCAATTTGAAGCAGATAGTTCCATATATAGGTATGTAATCCACTAATTCTTGCTAGAAGCAAGGCACAAATGTTTCAATTTCAAGAGATTTTACATTTAATAGGCATAAAGTTTCATGTGGATATTTCTCGGGTCTTGATCATAATTTTGGAACAGTAAGTTTCATTTGTGTATATCACTTTGTCAATGCATGTGTCTGGAAAAGTTATGGTGTGATTTTTGAACTATGATGTTGCAAATTGTTTTTTCAATAAATATTCTATCTTATTGGCTCCAATAATTTATTGCTATGTTGACCATTGATTTATTTCAAGAAGGTATTTGTAGATGTTAGGTTGAATGTTTTAGGAGGTGATCTCAGATGAGGAAGGATGGTAGAACGCCTTCTTGCAATTTCAAGTTGGATAACTAGGTTTATGTCAAAAAAGTTGTTCATTATTTTCTAATCTTTTGTTTCAATATGTTATATTTGATCAAGTCCATTGCTATGTTTTTTTTTCTTGCAGTATGAAAAATGTTGCAGCTAGATCCAGAACATTACTGTTGTAGTAAATTCAAACATAATTTTCATCTTTTTCAACTTTAAAACTCCATTGGTCACTATGTTTACTGTAAGTTTCACTATTTTTAATGTCCATTTTTTATTGCATTTTCTACATTACGCAATTTGAGATGTCAATCCTCAGAAATAACTGTGTTTTAGATGCATTCGTCATTATTGGTAGTTGTAGAAGGATATGTGAAAGATTATCCATCAGCTTGTTCCTTTGTTTCTCATGGGATTCTTGGAGCAACATCTTGGTATGATCTCCTACTCTATCGTTCTTTACTCCTTGAAGAATATACAATGCTAAAAATAGTAGTTCTGTCAGACTTTTCTAGCTCACAAGGGAGCTCGAATCCAAGTGCATCAATGCACATGTATGGATATGTATACAATGGAACAAGGCTGATGAATCTCACTGGATCTTAACTCTTCAGTAATGCAAGCACAATTGGGATTTAAAAACGAGCAAGGGTTGTCTCCATGTTGATAAATTATCCCAACGTGAACATTTTTTCACTAACTCTATTTGTTGATTATTCCACGTGTAGGTGTTGAAACTTCTCTTAAATTAGAAACACTCTAAATTATAAGATATAGGTTCCTTATCTTCTAGTGTTTTGGCTGATTGTACTAGACAAATATGCCAACAATAATCAATTTTACATGACATTTCATTGATAAAAAACTGGTGAAATAACTGGCCCTTACCATTTTATATATTTCTGTAATTTAGCACAAAAGCACTAAAAGGAAGGTTGAATCAACAAAGCCAACTCTTGCATGTTTGCAAGCCAAAAATGGTAACTAAGATATGCGCCATCTTAGCCAAAAATGGATCAGTTTGCAAATTGTATATACGTTCTTTGCTTGTCCTGCTGGATTGTTAACAACAAGTGCAATACTGTCAGAATGAAAGTATATTTGTGAAGATTCCTCAACTGACGGTCTAGAACCACAAACTGCATTTTTTGCTACAACTACTGTAAATCCTTGATAAACAACCAACCAGTGACAAGAATTGTCTACAAAAAGGAAATATTTTGATCTGGAAGCATTCCAGCAGCATGTATCCCTTCTACCAAATCCAAAAAAAAACTGTTTAAGCTATTTGTAGGTCATTTGAGCAGGTGGAACATGATGACGGTTAACCAAGGTAGTTTGATCTCTATATTGTTCTGTCGTTGTCTTCCAAATATTTTTAATATATAGGATGGCCTTCCAACCTCATCTTCAACAAAAATTTTGCTTGTAAGAGGTGAGACAACCTTTTGAACGAAAATTCCTTTTGCAACCACATCACTAGCCATCATAAATGGAATCTAGGCACTATTTTCAGACAATGCAGGAGCAAAATCCTCCACAAGTGTTGAATGATTTTTTCTCTATATCCTATATTCCAACACTATGGTTATCATCTAAGAAGACCATAATCAAAAGACCTGCTATTGCACTACATGGTTGTACATGTTACTAGCTCTAGTCAAAACTCTTGATAGTTAGCATCAGACAACTAAATATATAGTAGAGCATCTTCCTTAGATACACATCCTCATCATTGTACAACTAGAAAGGTTGTCTCAAAATGCACATGCATTTTTAGGGGTAATAGGTCCAATGTGGTCTATGAGTTCTACTTGAGGCTATTATTAGATGTTCAAGGTGATTTTTGATGCACTTCTTCATCACACTAGGAGGATTCTTTCCTTAGGCTTTTTGTTACTTGCTTCTATTTTGAGATATTTTCATTATACAATTCCATGCTCATTCTAAGAGATGGAGAGGTGGTTGAGATCATTATCGATTCTTTCTTGAGTCCATTCACTCCATTTCCATGATTCTAAATTTCTAATACCTTTCATGTCAAATTGATCAAGTGAATTTGCGAGTGTTGGAATTCTCTCCCATGGTATTCAATGTGACTATCCCCTAGAATGGTGTGAGTAAAGTGTTGAATAAGTGATAGTTTGTCACCTTTGGCTCTTGTGGTTTCTAGTTGATAGCATGACACTTTAATTGACAACTCTAGAATAAAGATAACACAATTTTGGTGGTTAATTCATGTTCATACATGCGTTTGATTAATTGATGTGGAATTTTCTGAATTGGTTGGCCTCATGCATATACCCTGCGCAATCAATTTTCTCTTCTTATTTGAATCCATGCTCATTGGATTTAAGGTGTTGGTAAAAAACAATTAAAATGAATTAATTTTTTGGTTTTTGATTTTCACTCACAGATCTGTGACTTTTAATTACATATTGGAAATGGATTAGTTCTAATTTACACAATGTTTGAGCTAATTTGGCATTCTTAGGTGTGTTGGGAAAAATATTGTCTTGAATAATTTACCTAATATTTAATTATCAACCGGGGTTAGTGGTCTTAGAGTTTCTAAAAAATATATGCGAAGGTAGAGAATGTCATGGTAATAAGCTAAAGATCTTAAGTTGAACTTCTAAGGACCTAATTAAGTTAATGAAAACAACAGTGACATCAAACTATTTATAAATGTCTGGATATAAACAGTGTTATGACAATAAACTATTCTATCTAGAGAGATTGATTTTTACTTGAGAAAATGGCTATATTAAAAAGGATTTACAAGGACCAAATAGAAACTCTACATGCACTAATTAAATCATTTCAATTCCACCCTCCTCGATTATTCTGAGGGTAGGCATTTACTGTAATAGAAACTAGGGAAGGAGGGGTATAAAATGGCTCTCAAAAGAACTATAAAATCTAAAGGGAATTAAATCTAGTTTGATCTCTACAAAAATGTGTAAACTGAGAAATGTCCAGTTACAGGAAATAGTAAACATGTTTATATACAAGTGACTCCTATTTACAAAGTACTATATAAGGATAGACATAAATATGGACAAACAAAAAACTCACAAAGATGATTTGAGTTCTATCTTATAGATCCTTTTCACAATTGTATAATTTAAATGAACAAATTATAAACACCTAATCCATTAATGTATGTAATTTAAAACTAAAGGAACAACTTGAATTAAAGCTCAATTACAGATCAATACAATGAGTTAATTTACATAATATCATTCCTATGCATAAGGTAAAAGAAAGAGGAAGGAGAAATGAGTTTTAATAGGAAGTCTTAAACAATCTTATCTAAAGGTCTTTAAAAAGAAAATATAAACATTATCTAACCATTACTACTGAGATAGAATCAGAAAACTAGAAGGATAAACTTTAAAATAAATTAAAAACACACAGGACTGAATGAACAACTATATGACAAGTGGAAATGAAGGTCTATATAAAAGGTGGAACAAACTGTCTGTATGACAGTATGTTTAAAGAAAATGTTAAAACTTTAAGGAAACAGTAAATTAAAATGCTTTATTGAAGAGCAGCTACCCAATGCATGTACTAATGTAATGTAAAACAGGAAGTAAACCTACTTTAATGACTGAATTTGACAACTTAAACTCATTTCATAATTCGAAACAAACTAACATATTCTTAAGCAAGTTAATGATAAAAACTGGAATAAGCAGAACTAGACTATAACTAATCAAAGAAATTTAATCTAGAAATCGAAAGACTGTGTAGAAAACTTGAAAGCTATCTGAAATGCAACCGGTTGCTAATTAATAAAAAGAACCTACATGCTCAACATAATTTCAAATTGAAATATATACTACAGAAAACATGAACGATTATAGAAACAAAACTAAACAACTCATAAACAAAATTATACTAATTGCAAGAAAAATAACAAAACCTACATAAGGATATAAAGACTCTGTTTGTCGGGGGGGGGCTCCTAGCGAACAGAGTTGAGATTCTTCTAGTAGAACACAATCATATACAACACAAGAAGACTTTCATTAAAATAATAGGTAGCGTTAAAAGTTTTTCAGATTGAACTGATCAAATAAAAGACATTAGCTCAGACTCTATACTAAGGGAGAGACTCTAAGACTCAGACTAAGATCTCCTTTCTAAATCGCATACATCGTCTATATATATATATACATCGTTCAATGGAGGAGAGAAATTCGACCCTTTAGTGGTCGACTGCTCTTCAAGATAAAGTAGTCATAATGGGGAATAAGTACATTAACAATTAGCAAATGACTGTTCCTCTTCTTTCTCTGATCAGGTTCCTTCAAACGTGCAATGTGGTTCATACTTCAGTCCGAATCAAAGCCTGTGTCGAGGCGTCATGCAATGAGCACTTCTTCCAAAGGAAGACAAACGATGAGATATCGACGCGTGGTGATGACAGTTTCTGGTTGTTTTCATGCTCTTAATACACAGAAACATGCTACCAAAAATATGCAGTCTGTTTGATGACCTGGACAGCAAGCTGGGCACGTTTGCATTATATTCAGCCGAATGCGTGTCTATTTGTTAGGTCACCAAGAAGACCATATAAGCTACATCGAATAAGACAAATGAATTAATATGGCAAATGCACTCCATATTATGCCAATTTTAACCATTGAAACCATAAAATGATGATAATAAATAGAATTGACATAAATCCTAATTTAGTCATACCTGAAGCTTGTAAAGGGAGTTGCATGGTGCAAAAGACACTAAAAAGTAGCAAAACATATGTTAATATGCGAAATATTGGACCCAAAATAGTGACAAAATGGGGACCAACATTCCCCCAAACCGGAAGAATACCAAGTCCCACTGGTGCAAAGTAAAAGATATCATAAGGAAGGAGGCAGAGCTGCGCCAGCAGCTGCCTTCGACTTGGATGGAACAGATTGCTTGTACTTCAACTTCCTCGCCTGTGCTTTCAAAAGAGCATGCCTTGCTTGCCGATCTCTCTGAGATATACTAATGGTTTTATGTAGATCCTCCATATTCTTAATTTGTAACCACAGTTCTTTGTTTTCTTCATGAAGCTCTGAAATTAAATTGACATGTGCTTCATTTTGCTTTGTCGATTGAGTGAACTCAGAAGTTAACTATTTTAAGGTGGGATGCGGTGGCGTCAATGGTTCTGGGGACTGGTTAAAATCCCGTGGAGGACTTATTTCTATTGAAGGTGGGTCCAAGTTGACAGTAGGAAGGGGATCTTCAGATGCAGGAATATCCATCTGATCGGTGTCCTTGAGCATTTCAGTAAAGAGGCTAGCTAGTGATAAGAGGGATGAGTTTGGATTTATTTCCTCTACCTCAGCCTCATCATTCAGATGGTTAGTCTGACCATTAATCTAAACCACGGTCTAAGTACTGGGTCGAAGCCTGCGCTAGATGCTTTTAGCCTTTTGTCTTCTAGTACGAGGTCGTGAAAAAGGCACAAACTCAGCAGACACAGGACTAGTAGGGGTTTCTTGCACAGGTGAATTAGGTTCTGAGACACCCTCATCAAGGTGGACAACATCAGGGTTTTCTTCTGCTGTGGGTGAGGTTGGTCTAGACTCGGGATGAAAATGTCGAGACCATTTATGAATATTGAGGTGGGGATTGAGCACTTTAAAAACAAAGGTTTCCCAAGACTGTCTTCGGTATTTAAGCTGATCCAAGATTAACAGTTTGATTATACTATGATGGTATAGACTACTCTTAGGATGCAGGGTATTCTTTCTGACCAAATTCGACATTTTCTCTAAGCTATGACGGAAAAAGAAAGGTAAATTCAAGCATCTGTTATCAACAAAGTGGGCTAATAAACGAAGGTGACAAGACTTAAAAACGCTAAATTGACCTTCGCAGGTAACTAAGTGAAATATGACTATCAACAGCTTGATATACTCCGCCTTTGTCCAGATATGATGGTAGCCTTTCACACATGTTACATACTGGAACTCAGGCTTCAACACGAAATTATGTGATGCTCACGGAATGAACCAATGTTTATGCCACCGTTCTCCCTCTCGAGGGAGCTTAGTAGCACGGGCAATCGACTCCTCAGTAACTTGAAAAGAAAGGTGACCTACTCTGGTCATCCTCCCATCAAATCCCATTGCGAACATCAATGAAATCTCCTCATCATAACCTTGCAGCGAATGGAGGAAATGGTTCCATCCGGCACAAAATAACACTTCCCTACACTCCCTAAACTATGTCATTTGAAACAGATCCTAATAACTTTTAGGCTTGAATCTGTTCGGCATGCTAGAAACAGATGAAGGAATACAGGGTTTTCAGGAAAGGTGGCTAAAATGCTCCAGAATAATAATAGTTAGTGATGGCGATGGAATTGAGAAAGGTTCACACAGTGCTAGTTTTAAAGCATGCCGTATTCAACCTGCCAAACTATCATGCAACCAGCTAGGCATGCCTAAACAATCGTGCCATTATGGTGAATTTTCGGAGCATGTGTCATCTAAACTGCGTGATTGAACAAGTTTCTAATTTTTAGTTGGTTCAGCCATGTCCAAAGCAAGCTTTGGACAGGTTGATCGTGTAACCTAATGCAAGTGTATAACCAAACTTATAACCTTAACCTTAGTTCAACGAGGAGGGCGGCTTATCTGATAGCTTATGCGTGCGAATATAAAAGGAAAATGATGAAGATGGCAGGGCCATGATAACCAAAAGGTACTTGATGGTTATTCGAAGGTCATATCATATCCATATAGGAATGAAATAAGATCATATTAGATATAATTCGTACAATCATTAATCGGCATTAGTCATAATATCATATAGATGTGACCCTAACGGTATGACTTGGCCTTTTATCCAATGAAATTAAGCCAACACTTAATCAAAAGTACGAAAATATCATAAAACATTTTTTCCAACTCATCATTCGACCTTTTATTGACATCGACATTTGACCCTTCATATGATCCTTCATACAACTTTTCATATGAAATAATTCTTTTAACATTCTTGCTTATTCATCCACAACTTTAAGTCCAATTTCGCTATCTATATTATCCTGCAAACACTTTATCATTTGGTAATAAGTATTTTATAAATAAAAAAATGAAGACAGGAAATCAGCTAATCCTCCCCCCAGACCAAAGATATGGCATGTCCTCACGCCATACAAGAAAACTATGTGATTTGCAAAAGAATTAAGAAAGTTCAGTCATGCTGTTGTAAGTTTGTAAAAGAGAAAAAGACTAACTAATAAATGGAAAGGGTTCAGATAGATATATTAAAAAAAACAATGCTCAAATGTATAGAGATATAAATGGATCATTGATGATGTGATGCATAGTACCATAGGGAAAACTGGTCACCCTTGCCTTGTTGTAAATATATATTGTCATCTCAAAAATTCTTTGAACTCGCCTTCGAATTTGTGGAAATTTTCAGCTATGGGTTCCATTTCTAGGATAATCATATCCTAGATATTGATGGAAATAAGACTGTCATATCCAAGGTTAGCTTACGATTATTCTGTAATGACATTGCAAACAATAGGCCTATGAAAATGTGTTTTGATATATATTATTGTTCTTTCAAATCATGTGCCTAGTGGTGCATTAACTAGATCTCTTTACCTGATATTTCCCCGCTACCAGCAGGCCTGTTCAGTACCTCGATGGGTTTATCTTGGTACCATGCAACCATAGCCCCACTGCCAGCGAGCCTGTTCAGTACCCTGATGGGTTTACTTGCATTTATCAAACTTCCTTGTAATTTATTACTTAGCATTTCCCTGCTACCAGCAGGCCTGTTTAGTACCCCAGCGGGTTTTCCTTGTATAATGATTTTGAATATAGGAAGTCGATTGGCACTAGAGCTTGCTAAGCACTACTAAACACATGAGTTAAAAAAAAATTCACAAAATGGCCTTAACTATATGTCATGTCAAAAGAGAATAACTTAAAGGTGTCCCTCGGCCTTTCAGTCTATTTCATAAAAGGTAATGTTCCCCACAAGCAGTAATCCCACTTACCCTCTAGTTCCCTCAAAGGTAATTAAGAGTCAAGTTTTGATAACAAGTGTAGATGAGCTAGTAGTCTCTAGGTATGAAAATGTTGAAGATCATGATAATTAAAATAAATCTTTTGAGCAACTGTTCAAATAATTAGAATCTGAATCAAAACACTTAGCATAACAAAATCATAAAATAATTGGTTTGAAAGTGATATACAAGAAAAGCTTCAATGTCTTATTAGATCTCTTTACCTCATAATCTGTTCAAAGAAATAAATGCTTCTTCAAAGCCATGTATTAGATGATTCATTTTATCCTTGAAAATATAGAAAAGAGTCCTTTGGAAGGAAGTGATTAGAAATGACTCTTTATTTATTCAAAGAGATATACACACATTTACATATATACAAGTAATGATAACCCACAATATTTTTTAATATTAGGAGGAGATCTTTTTGGAGGGAGCAGTCCAATAATTACCTCTATCGTGATAGGATCCAGCTTGATCTGGGGCAAAAGATGATGCCCCATGCAAATATAGCATGGAGGAATTTTTATTAATGGACATTCCTGTCGGGGATGTTTAGTTTTACAAACTAGGCATACATTGTTTCTTGTTTCTCATTCTTCTTCCTGGTTTTTTATGTAGGTTTGATTTATAGAGTGTGTACCTAGAAGGATTCTTTCAAGGTGAGAATGGAGCATCCCATCATTCTTTTTTAGAAGAGAACTTCCTTTGATCACTCATTCTTTTATTGGTTCTTATAGGAGTAGGGAATGCTACAATGGATATGTCAATTTGAGGGGTTACAATCACCAAAGAGAACTCCCACCTAGGTAAGTTCAGTTTCCTTCAAAAGTTATATTATCGAACTTTGTTACTTAGTGGAAGGTTAAGAGGTTCCCAAGTTACTTTTTTAAATTTGACCAAAAATAGGGCCCTCGGGTCCTTTTTCCAAGATCTCTTATCTTTCTATAATTTCCCCCCCTTGTAAGAATCTCTTTATGGGTCTAGAAAAACTACTTCCTATGAGTATTTTTTTTCTTTTTTTTAATGCTTATTCAGTGAGTTGGGGTTTTTGTGTTTCCTATAAAAAATTTACAAAAACTCAACAAAATTTTACTATCCTATGCTACTATTATTACTGGATTTGGGGGCGCCTGTTATAACAGATGCGCAGGTTCTTACCTCTCGTCTTACTACTCCCCCGCTACCAACATATTCTACCTTACGACAACGACACCAAAAATGTTGGGCAAAATGTTGTCTTGAATAATTTACCTAATATTTAATTATCAACCAGGGTTATTAGGCTTAGAGTTGCTACAAAATATATGCGAAGGTAGAGAGTGTCGTGGTAATAAGCTAAAGATCTTAAGTTGAAATTATAAGGACTTAATTAAGTTAATGAAAACAACCGTGACATCAAACTATTTATAAATGTCTGGATATACACAGTGTTACGACAATAAACTATTCTATCTAGAGAGATTGATTTTTACTTGAGAAAATGGCTATATTAAAAAGGATTTACAATGACCAAATAGAAACTCTACATGCACTAATTAAATCATTTCAATTCCACTCTCCTCAATTATTCTGAGGGTAGGCATTTATTGTAATAGGAACTAGGGTAGGAGGGGTATCAAAATGTCTCTCAAAAGAAGTATAAAAGCTAAAGGGAATTAAGTCTAGTTTGATCTCTACAAAAATGTGTAAACTGAGAAATGTCCAGTTACAGGAAATAGTAAACATGATTGTTTATATACAAGTGACTCCTATTTACAAAGTACTATATAAGGATAGACATAGTTTATGGACAAACAAAAAATTCACAAGGATGATTTGAGTTCTATCTTATAGATCCTTTTCACAATTGTATAATTTAAAAGAACAAATTATAAACACCTAATCTATTAATGCATGTAATTTAAAACTAAAGGAACAACTTGAATTAAAGGCTCAATTACAGATCAATACAATGAGTTAATTTACATAATATCATTCATATGCATAAGGTAAAAGAAAGAGGAAGGAGAAATGAATTTTAACAGGAAGTCTTAAACAATCTTATTCAAAGGTATTTAAAAAGAAAATATAAACATTATCTAACCATTACTACTCAGATAGAATCAGAAAACTAGAAGGATAAACTTTAAATAAATTAAAAACACACAGGACTGAATGAACGACTATATAACAGGTGGAAATGAAGGTCTATATAAAAGGTGGAACAAACTATCTGTATGACAGTATGTTTAAAGAAAATGTTAAAACTTTAAGGAAACAATAAATTAAAATGCTTTATTGAAGAGAAGCTACCCCATGCATGTACTACTGTAATGTAAAACAGGAAGTAAACCTACTTTAATGACTGAATTCCACAAATTCAACTAATTTCATAATTCAAAACAAACTAACATATTCTTAAGCAAGTTAATGATAAAAACTGGAATAAGTAGAACTAGACTATAACTGATCAAAGAAATTTAATCTAGAAAACGAAAGACTGTGCAGAAAACTTGAAAGCTATCTGAAATGCAACCGGTTGCTAATTAATAAAAAGAACCTACATGCTCAACATAATTTCAAATTGAAATCTATACTACAGGAAACATGAACAATTATAGAAACAAAACTAAACAACTCATAAACAAAATTATACTAATTGCAAGAAAAATAACAAAACCTACATAAGGATATAAAGACTATGTTTGTCGGGGGGGCCTCCCAGTGAACAGAGTTGAGCTTCTTCTAGTCAAACACAATCATATACAGCACAAGAATACTTTCATTAAAATAATAGGTAGCATTACAAAGTTTTTCAGATTGAACTGATCAAATAAAAGACAATGGCTCGGACTCTAGACTAAGAGAGAGACTCTAAGACTCAGACTAAGATCTCCTTTCTAAATCGCATACAGTGTCTATATATATATACATCGTTCAGTAGAGGCGAGCAAGTTGACCCTTTAGTGGTCGACTGCTCTTCAAGATAAAGTAGTCATAATGGCGAATAAGTACATTAACAATTAGCAAATGATTGTTCCTCTTCTTTCGTCGATCAGGTTCCTTCAAGCATGCAATGTGGTTCATACTTCAGTCCAAATCAAATCCTATGTCGAGGTGTCACACAATGAGCACTTCTTCCAGAAGAAGACGAACGCTGATATACCGCCGCGTGGTGATGACAGTTTCTGGCCGTTTTCATGCTCTTAATACACAGAAACATGCTACCAAAAATATTCGGTCTATTTGATGATCTGGACAGCAAGCTGGGCACATTCGCCATATATTCAGCCAAATACGTGTCTGTTTGTTGGGTCATCAAGAAGACCATATAACCTACAGTGAATAGGACACATGAATTAATATAGCAAATGCACTCCGTATTATGCCAATTTTAACCATTGAAACCATAAAATGATGATAATAAATAGAATTGACATAAATCCTAATTTAGTCATACCTGAAGCTTGTAGAGGGAGTTGCATGGTGCAAAAGACACTAAAAAGTAGCAAAACATATGTTAATATGCGAAGTATTGGACCCAAAAATAGTGACAAAATGGGGCCCAACAAGCTGTAAAACTGAATTATACTTACTATGTTGAAGCATCTAGTTTCAGAAAGATGGATTTCTTTTCTAAGATTACAACAACTATAGTTCACAGGTTTGAATTATTTTGGTTTGAATTATTTTGTAGGGAACAATTCAATTTTTTCTACTGCAGATCATTAAATATGGAAAAATCAATAAACATAAATATGAGCATTGCTTCATTGTTGATGAAGATACTCTAGATTGGATCCCATGGACCTTCCTTATATGGTGATGATAAAACTTAATGTTGTGGTATGGAACACTTATGGACTAAATACCTTAAGAGAGACTATAAAATGTGGACACCTTGGTGCCTGTGTTGTTGTTCTTGAGTTGCGCCACCCCTCCCTCATCCTGCTGCTTTCTTGTCATGGTTTGTGCTACTATTTGAAGTGGGTTGTGACCCTTCATCTGATTGTTAG
Organism: Pseudotsuga menziesii; assembly: GCA_001517045.1. Lineage (NCBI taxonomy): Eukaryota > Viridiplantae > Streptophyta > Pinopsida > Pinales > Pinaceae > Pseudotsuga > Pseudotsuga menziesii. Next base: position 629,859 of record LPNX011173217.1, read on the forward strand.
GGTGTTGTAGAACCTAGTTGTGACATGTGTGTTTACTTTTGGGCTAATTCGCGACCTATGTGATGCTCCTGGACCTAACCTTGACCTGTTAGGGCTGCCTAGAATAATTCCTGACTTGTGTGCTGCATTTTTTGCTGGGTCATGACCTGTGTGCTATTCTTGGAGCTTATCCATGGCCTCCTGTTACACTGTTAGGTTGAGCATGAAATATTTGAGGACTGATAAGTCTAAACTATGACCTCTTAAGCTGGGTTGTGACCTTCTTGGTGATTCCTAACTAGACCGTGACTTTCTTGGGTATGATTGAACTGAATGTGATTTTCTTGGGCCTACCTGGACTAAAATATGACCTTTCTAAACTTTATTGAGCGGGTTGTGAGTTGTTTGGGGCTGAAAGAAGAAACCATAACCCTGTTTGTGTAATGTCCCTTTTTGAAATTTTATTAAATGACCAATTTTTTCACTTTTTCCCCAATTTCGAACTTAACTAATTTTGATGTCTAGACCTCCAAATTGGCCCAAATGCTCCCAAATTTTCTCTGAAGGTACATGAATGATATTAGAACTTAAATATTATGTCCACAAGTGTTTTAATGACCCCCCAATTACTTCTGCAAACTTGTTTAATGTTCTGTTCAAAGTAGGATTCTTTACTAGCAAATTGGGGCTTCAATCCACCTTGGGTAATTGCGAGAAATGGATTCACAAATGATCCCAAAGTCACTCGAATTTATAAATAGAGGCTGAGTATGTGTAAGGTACCTTTTCAAAGTCTCATTTGCATTATTTTTCAGTTTATACAGGCTGTTATGACTCTTTCCAAAACAACTCCCAAGTCACAATTTCGACCATTGGGGAAAATGCACCAAATCTTCTCCCAATGCAATAAAAATGAGTAAAATAGCTTCCAATGCCTAAGTACTGAACATGAGACTTTAAATTCACATTAATTATAGTCCATTCATCATACATTAATTATATATACATTCCTCCATTCAAAATAATAAGCATTACTATGGCATATATCAAAATAGAGTGGAAATGGTCATTGTTTGCTCATTAAAAATCATTTTGACATACAAATCTTGGGAATTTTGACTTGAAACTTTATGAGAATGAAGAACATATAATATTAAACTGATTACAATCATAAATGGACAATTAAATTCTCTCCCAATTTGAAATAATCAGCATTACAATGGTTCACAACAAAGATAGTGGGGAAATGGCACTGTTTCTTCATTGTTCAACATTTTTACTTGAATTCTTTTAGGTATTTTGACCTGAGAGTCTTATGAACTTGAAATACAGATAATATACATCCTAGCATAAGATAATGGGCATTATAATATTCCCCAAAGATATCAGTATCTCACCCAAAGCGCAATCCCTCCATTGGCATGAATATAGTGTGAAAACTGGAAATAGTTGAGAGAGAGTGATGCAATAGAACAATCCACATGATTTCCTATAAATTACACCTGAAAATAAGACTCCATTAAATCTCCATGAAATACCTGAGTGGCCTCTCCAAACACCAACTTGTATGGGAATCTTTCACCCTCGAAATTGGCTAAGGCAAGAAAACTAGTCATCCACTAGCTCTCACAATTCACAAATGAAAATTTCTCAAATGATCCAAAGCCATTATCTTGGTTTCTTCCTGTATTTTATAAACATCCTTAGCCTTCTAAGGTTCCCAATCCATCCACAAACTCAATCCAATTCGAATTTGGGTGTGGGCTCATGAATTGACATGTGTCCCCTCTTTCCTAGCCTTCCACCTTCCCCAAATTTGAGTAGGAGCCCATTGATCTTCCCAAACTCACATTAGAGATCTCTTGGATGGTATATTTTGACCTGACATGCCAGATATGTCATATTTCAGCCTTCATATCTGATTTTTTTCATAGGTGTCATAGCATCTTCATCATTGTTGTCATAGAGATAGGGAATCTAGTCCAAGTGTCTCACTAGCTCCAAAATGACTCTTCATTTCCCATGTAAGTTACATTTCTTCCCAAATTCGACCTATTATGCATATGTAAAAATGTATTAACCTTATAAATTATCCAATAACCTTTAGTATTCCCCTGGATTCGAAATTGCAAGAGGAGGTTTCCATTTGGTACCAAATTTCTAGCTTGTGTGGGCCCCATAGTCTCCATGTGTCTCCATGCTCAATTTCCACTTTTATTTTCCATTATATTTATTTATTTATCTCCTTTATTAAATATTTATGCCATTCTAATTTTCAAACATCATTTATTGTCCCCGTTATTCCAAATCCCAAAGCTTCCACCCCCAACCTATGAAACTACTAATTTTCCTCCTTGGCAATTATTTGACCCTTAGCATCAATTTGAGAAAATCTCATGAATATGGAAAATGGGATTAGGTCAATGTGACCCAATGAAAAATTTGGGACATGAAAAATCCCCCCTTCCCTATATTGCTTGTCCTCAAGCAATTTCAAACATGGGTGTTGAAGAACCTGCTTTCTGTATGATTCTTTGAAGTTGCCACTGACTTTCCCAACTTTGAGTCTTTGAGATTCCATGAATATTTGAGAGAGGAACCACCATGCTTGATGCTGCACTACTCTAATTAAAATCACTTTATTAAGTGGAGAATACATCTCCCATACTACTTCTTTCCCAAAAAAATTGAAATCAATGGGACTAAAAACTATCCTAGGCTCCCATTGCTTGTATTGCACTCCAACAATTAAGAGTGCTCTCAAACCCATACCATTAGGAAAGAAAATTCCGGGATCCCATTTTCTTGTATGCATTCTTCCAAACATCATGAGTACATAATATATATCATTAAAGTACATAACACCATAATAAAAATGTACATCAAGGAGGTGCCTCATCAAAATATCATGGAAGTGCTTATACCTCCAAGTAGACCACCATTTGCCAAGTGCATACAAGCTTCAAGTGACCAATCAAATCTGCTCCAATGACATAGGTGAGAATCCCATGTTCTATAATTCTGCTCCCAAAGAATGTAATATGCATCAAAATAATAATCAGCCATGCATTCTTTCATCCAAGAATTGAATGAAGAACCTCCAGCAAAATATGAACCAAATAAGGAGAAAATAAAACATTAAGACTTCAAGTGGATCAAAGAAGTCTCATCAATACATCCATGAATGAGATAATCATAAAGATATAACAAAGTATGTGGCTAGCAACAAAAATGTGCTCCAATCATAAATCTATTCACCCCAATGCTGGATGAAGTTCCTCCAACATCAAATGAACCAAGTGTTGAGAAAGAAAAACAACGAGTCTTCAAGTGACTCAAATGCATATCATAGGTGCATCCATGTAGATGTGCATCATCATAAAATAAAAAATTATGCTTCTGCAAATGTGAATAAGAATGTGCTCCAACCATGTCATCATAAAAAGTAAATCTAGGAGTTCCATACTCCTCATGTGGCACCATAAAAAAGAACCCTTTCACCCATACTTCATTGAGACTAATGCTGCAAAACATGGAATTGTAGGATGTAGGAGAATGAACTAACTCACCCAAATGATAAAAAAGTGCAGAATTTTCATCATGGGAAAGATCCATAAGGGTAGTATCATGCAGCTCCTTCAAAAGTGTGAAACCTTTGTCATAGATTGGTTCCAATGTAGAGGAATCATGATCTTCTTTAAAAATTGCATAACCTTCATCAAGAGACAATTCAAGTTCCTCTTCCACCACATCAAGTGTTTGGATCTCTTCAAGTGTTTCTCATGATCCACCATGTCATGAGAATCCTCCAAACAATCTACCATTTGACAATCTGAAACATAGGAGGAAAAACAAGTGTCTTGCAACTTTTCAAGAAGTTGCTCATTTTGAATTGTGAGCTTATAAATAACTTCATTATTCTTTAAGTAGGATTCATGTAACCATTAACTAAGCTCAACGACATTTTTTCTATCAAAAATAAAAGACATGAAATTACCTTTGATGTTGCACATTACTCTTTGAATATTCTCCATGTCTTCAAGGAAGGATGGATCCTCTAAGGAAGTAGCTCTCCAACAATAATTTGATACCAATGCTTGAGTGGCATTGAGTATTCTAAGGGACTCTTGGATATTCTTTTCATTCATATTTAAGGACCCTTCAAGAAAATGAGGCTCTTGCAAATGAACCTCCTCATCTTCTTCCTTCTTTCTTGGACCAACTTCATGAAGCTCAAGTGGTGATGGGGAAGTTGATCTTGTTTCTTCTTCAACTGCTACAAGGTCTTCATTTTCATGTTTAATGGAAGTTTGGCTTGCAGCAACAATTTAAAAAGTTATCTCTATGTCACCAAAATAGAGGTGTGAGCACCCATCAGTAGGTACTCCTTCATAGTTCAAGCATCCATTAGTATATCCTCTTTGTTGCATATCCAAGGTAGAATGTGTCTCAAAATGATCTTCACTATTTTCAATAGAAACTTCTTCATAATTATGTGATGTCTCTTCATATTTTTTAGATTCACTTGGGAGTTAATTTAGATCCTTTTCATGTACTACATCTTCTACTTCACCTATTTCAGAACTAGGTGGTTCATGGGTCTTCTCCTTTTTCTCCTTCAAGGAAGCTGAAGCATTTTTCCCCTTGGTTTTCTTAAAATCAATATATTTTTTCCAACTTTGGATAGCCAAAAATTCGAATCCTTTCATATTATTCTTGGTAATTTATTCAAGGATAGGTTCCATGCTTTTTATTATCTCCTCACCATCATATGAGGTTCCCTTTTCATCCCTAGTCATAGTTTCCCCAAAAAATTGCCTTCTTCTCCTACTTTTTTTTTCCTCTTCAACAAAAGCACTTTTGATTTCAATATATAATGGTGGTCCCTGAATTATTGTACTCATAAATATAATTCTACATAAGGTGCAAATATCATGCTCTGATACCACTGTAATGTCCCTTTTTTAAATTTTATTAAATGACCAATTTTTTCACTTTTTCCCCAATTTCGAACTTAACTAGTTTTGATGTCTAGACCTCCAAATTGGCCCAAATGCTCTCAAATTATCTCTGAAGGTACATGAATGATATTAGAAATTAAATATTATGTTCATATATGTTTTAATGACCCCCCAATTATTTATTAAAACTTGTTTAATGTTCTGTTCAAAGTAGGATTCTTTACTAGGAAATTGGGGCTCCAATTCCCCCTGGGTAATTGTCGGAAATGGCTTTACAAATGATCCAAAATTCACTTGAATGTATAAAAAAAGGATGGGAATGTGTAAGGAACATTTTCAAAGTCTCATATGAATCATGTTTCAATTTATACAGGCTGTTATGACTCTTTCCAAAACAACTCCCAAGTCACAATTTTGACCCTTGGGGAAAATGCACCAAATCTTCTCCCAATGCAATAAAAATGAGTAAAATGGATTCCAAATGCTTAAGTAATGAACATGAGAATTTAAATACACATTAATGAAATTCCATCCATCATACATTCATTATATATACATTCCTCCATTCGAAATAATAAGCATTACCATGGCATATATCAAAATAGAGTGGAAATGGTCATTGTTTTCTCATTAAAATCCATTTTGACATACAAATCTTGGGAATTTCGACTTTAAAATTTATAAGAATGAATAAAATAGCATATTAAACTGATTACAATCATAAATGGACAATTAAATTCTCTCCCAATTCGAAATCATCAGCATTACAATGGTTCACAACAAGATAGTGGGGAAATGGCATTGTTTCTTCATTGTTCAACATTTTTACATGAATTATTTTGGGTATTTCGACCTGAGAGTCTTCTGAAATTGAAATACAGAGAATATACATCATAAAATAATATAATGGGCATTAGAATCTTCCCCAAAGAGATCAATATCTCACCCAGAGTGCAATCCCTCCATTGGCATGAACATGGTGTGAAAACTGGAAATAGTTGAGAGAGCCTGCTGCAATAGAAGAATACACATGATTTTCTATAGCTTAAACCTGCAAATAAGATTCCATTAAATACATGAAAGACTTGAGTGGCCTCTCCAAACACTAACTTGGATGGGAATCTTTCACCCTTGAAATTGGCTAACGAAAGAAAACTAGTCATCCACTAGCTCTCACAATTCACAAATGATAATTTCTCAAATGATCCAAAGCCATTCTATTGGTTTCTTAATGTATTTTATAAAAATCCTTAGCCTTCTAAGGTTCCCAATACATCCACAAACTGAAGCCAATTCTAATTTGGGTGTGGGATCATGAATTGACATGTGTCCCCTCTTTCCTAGCCTTCCACCTTCCCCAAATTTGAGTAGGAGCCCATTGAGCTTCCAAAACTCACATGAGAGCTATATTGGATGGTATATTTTGACCTAACATGTCAGATATGTCAGATTTCATCCTTCATATCTGATTTGTGTCATAGGTGTCATAGCATCTTCATCATTGTTGTCATAGAGATAGGGAATCTAGTCCAAGTGTCTCATTAGCTCCAAAATGACTCTTCCTTTCCCATGTAAGTTAAATTTCTTCCAAAATTCGACCTATTATGCATATGGAAAAATTTATTAACCTTATAACTCATCCAATAACCTTTACTATTCCCATGGATTCGAAATTGCAAGATGAGGTTTCCATTTGGTACCAAATTTCTAGCTTATGTGGGCCCCATAGTCTCCATGTGTCTCCATACTCAATTTCCACTTTGATTTTCCCTTGTATTTATTTATTTATCTCCTTTATTAAATATTTATGCCATTTTAATGTTCAAACATCATTTATTGTCCCCCTTATTCCAAATCCCAAAGCTTCCACGACCAACCTAGGAAACTACTAATTTTCCTCCTTGGCAATTATTTGACCCTTAGCATCAATTTGACAAACTCTCATGAATATGGAAAATATGGCCATTGTGACCCAATGCAAAATTTGGGACATGACAGTTTAAGTGGACTGGATCTTTGCTACATTTTTTTAGTGTGTTAAGTTGTAAGAAAGACATGGGATTTGTATGGGATACAAATAGAGCTTTCGTTTGTGTGTGGAATGTCATCATTACCTGATATTATATGGACTGTTGTTTCTGTATCTGTTGCTCCAATAATTGGGGTTTCCTTAAGGTTCACTTCAAGCAAACCCAAACACTCAAATAGTGCAACAAAGATCTTAGTCCACTCAAATCGGGTTATGGTTTCTTTTAGCAGCCCTAAACAACTCACAACCTTCTCAAGAAATCCACGGGTTTTGTATGGGATACAAACTAAGCTCTGGTTTGTGTGTGAAATATCATCATTACCTGATATTTTATGGGTTGTTGTTTCTTGGTCTGCTGCCCCGATAATTGGATTTTCCTTGCTTGTCGACTGGGTTACCTTGACTGCTACTATAGTTGACTAATCCTATAGTAATTGTAGTTATTCTCTCTCTCAGGTATGTCATTTGTTCTTGTAGTGACTTGTCTCTTAATAGACAAGATTCGATCTAAAAAAATGTTGCCGAGTATAAGGAAGGTTTCAACTCTCCTAGTGGGTTATCTTATTTGTTTTATTTGTACTTTGAGTTAGATTTAATATTTTTGTTATTTATTGTCTTTGAATGCTTTCCATCTTTAACACAAGGACCTTCGGGAGTGTTAACTTTTGAAAGAGATGAAAATTATGCTTTAAAATTATCTTCTCTAGTTACAACGATAATATTTTGTTTCTAGTAATGTTTTGTCATGGTTTGTCATGGTTTATGTCTATTTGATATGGTGTGTCATGGTTTGTCTTTTTTCTTATCAGATATCTGCTGCTAAGTTTAAATATCAAAAAATGGTTGGAAGTTTCCAAAAGTTGCAGTTGCATTGATGCATATTTGTTAGGTTTTTGGGATCCATCTCTCTAACTGTTGGACAGACTTTAAGTACAGGAGAAGGTATTTCTGTGTACATGTTAATTTCATGTGCTTTTTTTTTGCTTCTAAAATTGTGGAAATTTTATTGACATCCTCATGAGAATTTTAGAAGCCTTTGCTTTGAGAGTTATTACTCTCCCACATTTTTGTTTGAACAAACTTCCTCTCATCATGATTTTTATTTTGTTGAAAAATAAGTCTTATATATACATAAAAATATTTGCAAATAGCAATCCAAAAGGTGGAAGGGTATATATGTTTTGATTTCCTCTCTTCATGATTGGGGTTGACGTGCTAAGATTTAGAATTAGTGGGGGGGGGGGGGCAATAGTACAGTTCAATTTTCTTGCTCTTCAGCTAAGAATTCGTGATTGAGGGTATTTATTTTTCCAAATTCATCTAGGACTTGCACCTTATAGTGTATGAATTTCGTACTTAGCACTAACATGTGCCTACTCACTAGGGAGGTTGTGTTGTGATCCTCTTTTATGTCATGTCCATGCGTGACTTGACCAATGATGACATCAACTTCTCTTTATTGTCCTTTTGTACTAAACCACCTTCCTTGAGTTCCCTTACCTTAGCCTAGATGTATGGTTTCTTAGGGATGTCTAGTGCTTAGGCAATATCCTTTGCTACCTTTCCTCTCTTTGTTTTTGGCCATCGGTCTTTAGTTTGGTTCACTTTGGCCCTTCAGGGTACCTTTCCTCTCTTGGTTTTTGGCCATCGGTTTTTGGTTTGGTTTACTTTGGCCCTTTCAGGGCACTTATTTGGGGTATTTCCTTACTCTATGGGTCTAGTTTGGGGTGCAAGCCCCTGATTGGGTCCATGGTTATTTAGCATTCTTCATTATGCGTCCAAAATGACACCAATTCATTTGTTTTTTCTATTTATATAGTCAAATGAGTCGACTCTTCCTTAATCTTTCTTGGTTTCAAGGCACCAAGGAGATGGTCTGCTGGATATGCATAGTTGAGATAGTCTTCTTAGTGGATGCTTGACCTCAAGATGATGTTGGATTGTACTAATTCCGTTAAGTGTAGTATCCCCCACCAAAATAGACTATAAGAATTGTTTAATTTGTTGATTTTTGGTTCACTACTTCTGTCAAACAGTTAGGCCACAACCTCTCTATTTTTTTGTTGGAATGTTTTATGAGGTATTTGACTGGTTTGTGTGTTTATTGTTTAGGTACTTAGTTAAACAGTTTGACACCAATGGTACTTGTATGCATTTAACATAAACAACAACAATATTCACTGCCAATGGATATTTCTTGCATTAATTCCAAGGGGGAAACACCCAAAACACATGAAGTTGTTGTAGATTACAAACACTCTAAACAAAGTGAAATATTGCACTAAAACCATATGTACAAATAAAATCTCAGACCTGGGAACGATCGTCAAGCTTGTAGCTCTTCTTTGATGAAATGATCTCCTGGAATGATGAATAAAACAATGAATGGACAACAAATTCTTGATGGTTGTCGTTGCTTGTTTCAATGTCCAAGACTTATCTTTAAACTTGAGAATGTTCACTATTGAATCCCCTCTGAGAATACTTAACTATTGTAGGTGACAACCCCTTTCCAATCGTTATAATAGTGATGAAATACAACCAAAAGATCATATTTATAATTGTGTTATTAAGCCTGTAGGTAGCAGATTGTTTGCAACTTCCTTTGGTGACTGTAGTGACCTCTCCTTGATGACCAAAATGTTTGTAGATGGTTACGATAGCTAATTGAAGATAGATATTTTTTCCAACACTTGATAGCAGTCCCAAAAAGTGTCTTGCACAGCTCTAAATTTGCTTCAAATCTATCCCTAAATTTGCTTCAGAGCTATCCCGATTTAGATTGCTTGAAATTGTCTCAAAAAAGAATTAAATCATGCAATTGATGCTCTCTAAACAGTCCAAGGAAGCATAGCTTGTCATGAGTTTCCAAGTGACATGTGACATTCCCAAATTTTACAAAAATATAAAAAATTTCTATGTGACATTTCATGTTAAGTCATAACCTAAAATGTTAGTTTAATAACTAACTTAGGTTTAATTAACAGATGGATTAAGAGAACTCAGTAGTTAATTTCATTTTGTTAATTGTAACAAAAAAGCTGCAAAATTTTACTTTACTGACTTGTAGGTTACCTGTTACTAACCATATTTCAATCTATATTGATTTTCCGTTGTTAATAAAAGTTTGACATAGTTTAAGAGTTTCAAAAAGTTGAAATCAAAACATTGATTTGTTTTGTGAGCATGTGTGTGTTTCTTATGGTTGTTTCTCTTTTCTTACTGAAGGGGGATTTGAGATTAGCCCGAGGCTTACTTAGCTTTTTTAAAGCTAACACAGATTCGATACTTGTACAGGAATTACAGGTAAACATTTACTTCGAGGATTACGATGTAAAAAAAATAAAGCTCGAAAGACCAAATGAGTAAGCTAGAAAGATTCTTGAACTCTATTTATTGCATTGATTATCTAAGTATAAGCGTTACTAGGCCTACAACAAGGTTTAATCCACCTAGGTAGCAAAATAGAGTTAGTAGTGAAGTTCAATTGTTCTAACAAATGAACTTATATGATTGATTGTATATTATCTTTAACACTCTTTTAGTTGATGTAATACTAGATTACATGCATAATGTTTTATAACTAAGGTCTTTATAATGTAAATCCTAAAGCTTACCCTAGCATAAAATATTAATATTAATAAAGAAAAACAGTTAGAAACTAACTAAGAACCAACTAACTTAGGCATATATATATTTGAAGCATAGCCAATATACTAACATATATATAAATATTTGATGTATATTATATACACCAACCTAGGTATACTTTCAAATCATAAAAACCTAAACTAACCTAAGCATATATAACAATGGATGTTATAAAAACTAACTTACGCATATTCAAAGCATAACATGCATACTATCCTAAGCATATATTCCATGCCTAATATATATTAATCTAAGCATATATATTTCAGGCCTAGCATATATACTAACCTAATACTAACCTAAGCATATATTTTATGCATCTCATATAAATGTTTGTTTTTAACAATATAGTAGTATTACCTTTACCATGTATCGACACCAACCTAGGTATACTTTCAAAGCATAAAAACATAAACTAACCTAATCATATATCAAGCATAGGATTATTAACATAAAATTATAACCTAGCTCGAAACGCCATCAATTCAAACACTATTTGTTTAAATCTTTCACAAGGTAAAACGCATTAAGTTTACCATTCCATGCAGGGTTAAAGCTCGAGTTAAAAACTATATCAACATACAAAGGCTTTCATGCTTAGTGGAAACCACATGGAGGTTGTTTGTTTTATGAAGAGTTTTGATGTTAATCCCATAAAATGTTTAACATATACCATAATTTAGTTAAGACTTTAATTTTATTCCAACGTAAGGTTCCTTATTGTTAAACCATGTGATGACATAAAAATTAAATCCTAAAAAGTAAACTGTTGTTATTTCAAATGTGGCAGGATTAAACTATACCAACGCATAAGAAAATTTCACTCCTAGTGGAGTCCACGTGGTGAACTTATCGAAGGAAGAAGGGTTTGGTGTGAAAACCCTAAATGAAGACATTTAAAGTCTTTCCCTAAAAACGCTCAGCTTCAATTCTCCGTTTGTTGTTGGGAAAGGAGAGTGGTCGACAGGCCTCGGCCTTCTCGGAGCTCTGTGACAGTAACGTGCTTGTTTTGGCCGTGATAAAAGGGAGTTTGATTCTCTGGTTCCTTACCATTAAGGTTTTTCTTCAACTCAGTCATGATGTTAATGGTCTCACTGCTCTTGTTCTTCACCGTTAAGGTTTTCTCCGAGCTTCCAAACTAGACTAATAAATTATACAAATCTTCCAGCATTTGATTTTCTTATAAATCCAATTATTATACCAATCTTTTTACTAACAGATCCAAACTTATTTTCTTGCTTGAACATAGGTGAAACACTTGGCGATATCCAGGCTGAAGTTGAGGCGATTTCTTTGAAGTAAAGAAGTAAAAGCGTGAAGGGTTTTCGGGTAAGCCTCGGTTTCAACCTGGGGTAACCTTCACCGTGAATGGTTCTGGAGTGTTGACGAAGTGTTTTTGAGGATTATTACTGCAATGTTCAAAGTTTACTGGTGGTTAAAATGTTGTTTGAGAACTTCCTCGGCCTTTTACTTTCTCAGCCACTGAAATATGTTTGAGGATATATAACCTCTGTAAATTTTTGCTTACGGCAATAAATGTTGTTAATATTAAATATTCCATCATTTGTGTATTATCTCAGTTTTGAAATAAACCTGTGTTGACAAAGTTTTCATATACCAAGACTTTCTTTTATTAATGTGAATAATTTGGTTTGGGTTTAAATCGTTTTGTTTTCTATAAAAGAAAGGATGTTTCCCTGAAGATATTTAAAAAGGCTAATATTTGATAATGTTGGGCTTAAAGCTTCATCCTAATAAGTAGGATGATTTTAATGTAGGATTTGTCTTTTGTTTAATCACATAGAGTTAGTTTATAATTTGGTATTTAAAAGAAAATCCTAAATGTATTATTTATAAACTTTCTGTAAGAGATTTACCCGTACAAGTTTATAACTTTTGACATTTAAATGAGGAAACTGTGTTAATTAAAAATGGTTATATATTGCCTAAAAACTATAATGTGGAAAACCCCAATTAATATTTCTTTTGGAATTACATAAAGCTTTACAGCTGTAATCTTTATATGAATAATTATTTATATGTATTTTACCCTAAATCTTTTTATAAACGAAAATGACTTTCTGGTTGTGTGAGTTTGGTAGAAGTAAAAAGTATTTTGGCTGTAAAATGATAAACGATTAAATTTTAACTATAATTTACCTCATAGGTTTTGAACCTTTAACATATAATAACCAAACTTATAAACCAGAGATAATCTTTGGTTTAGAAATCGTAAAATATTATAAATTAATAACAAAAATATAATTGTGCGTTTTTCAAATGTTAAAATAAAAAGAACAAGATTTACTATAAACTATTCATTGTTTAGTTAACCGGTATTAACATTTCTTTTATCTTTTTAATTATTCAACAACCTGAATATATTTATGCAGTCTATACATATATTTATGTAACATATATTTTTGTAACTTATAACTGTTTTCTGTAACGTATTTTTGTTTCTGTAAAGTATATCTGTTTCTATAATGTAATTATGTTTTTGTAACTTATAACTATTTTCTGTAAAGTATGTCTGTTTCTGTAATGTATTTCTGTTTCTGTAACTTATATTTATTTTTGTAGCTTTTAACTATTTATGTACTTATATAAATTTCGACAGGTGTAGAGAGGAGAACTAGAGTAATACTAACTTATTCAACATCCATAATACTATAATAAAAACTATATAAGAACATATAATATTAATTCTAGATAGTGTACTGAGTTTTACTATGAAGATTCTCGATAAACATTAATATTCACTACAACAAAAACTGGATTTAGCGTCGAATTTAGGGCCATATTTTAGTGTAATTTTTTCCCAATTGTGGTGAACAATCTGGCGCTATTGTACATTTTCGTAAAACGCCATCTATTGCATCTTTTTTTCCATTTTTTTTAACATCGATTTTTGCTCCCAATTTTTTGCATCTTTTGTTACGCCTTTATTTCCGCCCAATTTTGCAACTTCTATTGCATCTTTTTTTGCGTCATTTGTTACATCCTTGTTTGCACCCAGCTTCACGCTCAGTTTTGCATCCAATTTTGCGTCTTATTTTGCTCATATTTTTTCATAGAGTCTTGCACCCAATTTTGCACCATGTTTTGCATAAAATTATGTGTCCAATTCTGCATCTAACGTTGCATCCAATTTTCAGACCAATGTTGCATCTAGTTTTGCATCCAATTTTACTTATAATGTTGCATCCCCATTTGCATCTAATTTTGTATCTTGGTTTACGTCTTTTTTTTGTATCCATGTTTGTGCCTAATGTTTCATCTCGTTTTACGTCGTATTTTACATCTAGGTTTGCACCTAGTGTTGCATCCCGGTTGATGTCTTTTTTTGCATCTATGTTTGAGTCCAATGTTGCACCCAGTGTTGCGCCTAGTGTTGTGCCTAGTTTTGCAGCCATGTTTGTATCTAATATTGCTTCTAGTTTTGTGTCCAATGTTGCATCCCATCTTGCATTCAATATTATGTCTAGTTTTACATCCAATGTTTCGTCCCATCTTGCATCCAATATTGTGTCTCATTTTAAGTTTTTGTTTGAGCCAAGTGTTCCTTCCATTTTTTCACCTAGTGTTACACCTAGTTTTATGTCCATCGATACACCATATTGTGTGCTCAATTTAATGTCCAATTTTACATCTAGTTAGGAGTCCACTTTTGCATCTACTGTTGTGTTTAGTTTTGGACCTAGTATTGCATCTAGTTTTGAGTCATTAATTGTGTCTAGTGTTGAGTCTCTTTTTGCATCCAATTTTGCGTTGTGTGACATCCATTTTTGTGTCCATATTTGCATCTGACTGTTGCATCCACTTTTGTGTTTGGTGTGACGTCCACTTTTACATCTTGTTTTGCATTTAGTGTTGCATCTAATATTGCATCCATCTTGCACTACTACAATTTTTACCTTTATATATACATTCCAATATCATTAGGGCATGGAGGAATCGAACCACCAACCTCCTACTTGTAAAACAGGCACTCTTCCATTGAGCTAACACCCTTTAAGAATCGGGAAGAGGAGCAATATTAACACATAGATTTGATCATTTGTAATTCTAATAAAAGACAATAAGATCCAAAGACATTCAAGCTTAAAATCCAATTTAATTTTTCAAACACACTAATAAGCACAAAAATATACCGACCTTAGGAAAGAAAATATCGTAAACAGTTACGCAATCTATTAAAGTGGTCAGCAAAAGAGTCTTAGAGAACAACATAATGCATTGATGCATACCTAATAACCTAAAATTGATATGGACAAAGAATAAGGGATGTGTTTAAGAAATAGTTGTAGAATCCAATTGAGGATGTGTGTGTTGTTACATAAATTTTGTTATTCATTGATGAGGTAATTTTGTTCAGCAATGGGATGGTAAGAGAAGAACTCATGAATGGTTACTAAAAGAATATGCCTACAAACTAAAGATAAACTTAGGGAATATTTCTTAAATCTGCCAAGAAGTACATATAACTCCATTATACCTACCATCTACAAAACCTGTACCTACTACAGCTTCAAAATCAACCACTATCTATAGAATAGAGACAACACATTCACATCCCAGCTAGAATAGACCATACCGTAGTCATGGCCTATTACGAGAGGGTATGCACATTCAAAAATAAGGTTTATCAACCCTAGAGGAAAGATGCCTAAGTGAACAATCCAAGAGCAGCCCAAAGAAATGAACACGGTCTACTTTATCAGCAGCAAAATGGAATTATCATGCATTCTTCATGTACTAACAAATGGAATTCAATTCAAAGGAAATTGTGAAATTATTAGTGAGTCCAATATGACTACAACAATAATTCAGTTCAAATGATGGAGAAAAACCATTTCTTAGCTAGATGCAAGGTCCTTGATGGACTTGGAGTAATGTTGGTGGTAGCAATTCGAATGAAGACTGAGCCAAAGAAGTTGAATGGAACAATGGCCAACAGGTGGGGAGGAAGAGGTTCAGTAAAAAACCACCAACAATTGTCATAATAGATGAAGCAAAAACCTAAAAGAAGTGAAAAAACCATCAAGTTGAGATTTAATATAAGAATGTGGGTCTTCCTAAGTTTCGATACGTCTCATTAGAAAGCTGGTAAAAGAGACTTTCAAAAAATAACAAATTCTAATCTCTAGTGTTGTTAATTTTTCCCTTCAAGGTAACTGTAGGAAATGTATCAGAGAGTTTGAATTAAATTTTAATGTCCTTGTTTCAAGTTGTGTGGTGAGCAAAAGAAACTATAGTAATTATCTGTAAAATCACCTGAGTGTGAAAATAAAAAATAATAATGCCTAGTGAAGTGGTAGAAAAAATAACACTATTTGGTTATTCATATATTCATGTTGCGTCAAGTGGTAGATTTAGGAAACATGCTCTAGGGGGGCCTACCACATACATTAACATATAAATTCATTTGTTATGGCCCTAAAACACATCTGGTATAAGGTGTAATAAAAGCTGGCAAATCCAAGCTATCGATAAAATTCTGATTGCAATTTATGGAGGGAAGATAAGAGCAACTCTCATGAATTAACTCAAGGTGCATTTCCAAGACTTCAGATGATCATGCGAAAGTTACTGAGGACAATAACAACCATTGTTGTTCATAACATATACTTAACAGTTTGAACATTCATGCATATTGACCTCATGATTCCTAACACATCATCTACACAACTATTCACTTGCAACAAATCCATTGAAGAAAAGATAGAAGACTACATTGCAATGAAATAGATATCATCAACAAATAGCATCATGAGGCCACTAACCCATTCATTCTCGTCATCAGCAATAACATTTGTACAAGTCTTTATATTATTTTAGTGCAAACAAGTTAATACAAGGTTAAAGGCTACAAAATGCAACATAAAGTATCTATTTGGTAATACCCAAAATATACCACTACATTATGAATCCTTCTTTTCTAGGGAAAACTATCACATTTTATTACTATATAAAGCACAAAAATGCTTTCTATGGGTGTTGTAGCACAAAATACAAAATATAAATCTTACTTTCCTTTGTAAACCAAAAATGTTTTCTATGGGTGTTGTAGCACAAAATACAAAATATAAATCTTACTTTGCTTTGTAAACCAAATCTTAAACTATCCACTAAACATAATGTCCCTTTTAGGAAAACAAATATAGTCTTCCTTTAAGATCTTTTAAAAAACTAAAACCATAAGATAAAAAAACACAACTGGAAAATTTTGAAATAAAACTACAAAGGTCAGATCTAGAAACCTCTAGCATGCCCTCATTGAAATTTATAGCGAGAAGTACCCCAAAGTGGATAAGTAATACCTCTTTGGATATAGCATAACCTCATTGGTTTAATTCTCTGTAATGTGGTAGATTTTGAAAGTATTGAAGATCTCAACTATCTCCTTAAGACATTATGAAGCCTTTACATTATATACTTGTAATCTCATACATTGGGTTCATGTTGGTTGTTGTCTAGTTGCCAATCTAAGTCACTAGACACGGGGAAACGGGACACGAAGGACACGGGGATTCGAGTGTCTGACACGGGCACGGTGACCCCCGAAATTAGGACATGTAGGACACATTATATATATATATATATTAAAAATATAGACATATAGATCCAAATTTTTGCAAATATTCAATAGAAATCAAAAAATTCACATTTAACATTAGTAAAAACACATTTAAATCCTTTAAATATTCTTCACCTGCACACCAAACACACTTTAGAACCCTCTCAACACTTGCAAATGATAAAAAGAAAGTGAAAATTTTGATTTAAAGCAATTCTGGGCATTTTTTTAGTGGAAAACATGTCATGTTTTCAGGACACGCACTGACAGTCCTCGAACACACTTGTCCAAAAACAGGACACACTGCAAAGACATGTCGGACACACTTTGTCAGTGTGTCCGTGTCCGACACGTGGACACGGGACAGGCAGGCCCTTTTGGACGAATTCGGTTTCATAGTTGCCAATGTAGTAAAGGCAATATTCTAGTCAAAAAATTGTTTGATACTCAATATTGTGTAGTCTTTTGTCAACCCAAACCTCAAAACTTTGGATTGTTCTGGATTTTCTAGATCCTACCTCTTGTGGTCCCTATGTTTCTTTATTTTTCTAATTGCTTACTGTGCACTAACTATACAAGTTTGTGCCTTTTCCTTGTTCGGTGTATCTACGTCAGAGACTCCTACTTGTGTCCACTTGACTATCTGCAAAATCATTTTTCCTTTATAGCTCTTTGCATTTTTCAATGGTGTTTGGCCTTAAAGAGCATAATTATTACTACACCTTACACCCAAGTTGGAAAACATGATGGCCTAAAATAGCATAATTATATAATGTTGTATAAATGAAATTGAAAAGTGTTGAAGATGGGTATTGATTGAACACCTTTATGAAGGTGCGTAAATGTAGGGGCCAGTAGTAAAAGAAAGAGGGGCTTTACAGTAATGGTGAACAAGGCAAGAGAACAACATCAAGACATTGCAACTGTAGTAAAGCTGTTGGGCACACATTTAAACACATATAAGAATGCCTTAATGAATATGTCACCCTCAGTCTTAGACAAAGTTTTCATTTGGAATATAGCAAAACAACAATAAATAATCTTGTTTTCACAATAAACAGTCATAAAAAGAGGTCTCTCACAACAGTATGAGGTGTGGGATTAGTCACAAAAGAAAACCCCTGTAGCAACTAGCATTATAATCTGGGCAGATTTCCAATAGGTAAGGATGTTGCAGACCTATATCTTTCAGTGTTCCCTGTAGCAACTTCAACATCAATTGGAGACCAAATGATAACCTTAAATGAATTTGTATTGGTGATCATTCATTAGTCCCGAAGTATACTTTGAAAGTTTGTAGGAGTTCTCAACTCAGCATTGATAACACTCTACTACTGTGTTTTAATTTGGAGTTTGTTCGAGTATCATATCATAGCTTGAAAAAAAGGTTTTTCCATGAAAAAAACTTCATACAACATGTTTATAAACTATAACAAGGAAACAACATTGACAAAGAATCAAATGGTTAATAAACAAACATCAAAACTTCTGATATATATTAAAGAGAGTGCATTTTACATGCCTGTAACAGCCTGTTGATAGATCTAGAGATGGACATTGTAACACCCAAGTAATATGGCCATGAAATGTGATAACACTTGAGAAAGACTTATAATGATTGAGATCAGAAATATGTTGTAGATAATCGTTGAGAAAAATGTCTATCAAGGTTTAGAGGGAGGCAGGGCAGCTTCATGACTCAGTAGGCTACTTCTCAAACGATATTTATCAGCAAGCAAGTAGCTCATTTTAGTAACACTCTACTGCTTATGAGGATTGGTTATTAATTATTAATGTATTTCTACTCTAATAAACAAGATGATCAATTTAGTTTTGGAATGAATTTATTTTAATCGGTGTTTGTTGTTCATATTTAAAAAACTTTGTAGGTATATTTGGGAGAGCAGTATGTGCACAGGTATTCTTTTATTTCATTGCGGTTTTTCCTTTTTGTTATAATATTGTCCAGCCTCAGCACTGAGATCTGTGTTTTTTGTTTAGGGCCTTACTTTAGAGAATTTTTCAAGTATATATGATCTTGCTGAGTCATATCATGCAACTTCTTTGGGTCATATGTGTGTTCTGTACTTTCTGGAACACCATGAACAGATGTCTTACACGTCCAGGTAAGGAAAAATTCTACATAACTGAACAGTTACAGTGAGAACCAGGCACTTTTCAGGATCTATCTAAATTTTTATAATCAATTTTCTGTGCAGCAACCCTTCCCTTGTAGAAAGCTTACTACCAGAGATACGTGGTTACTAATTTAGAATATTAAGGCCGCAGCCTTATATGCCATCATTGTAAAGGAAGTCATGATCATTTTGATTGGCTTCTGTGGATGGTCTCATCTTCCCAGAGAACTAGTGCAGAGAGAGGTATTTTGAAGGTGGTTCTTAGCATTGCCAAGATTACTACTAGTTATGTAGGATGCACCAATTTGTCAAGTGAAATTGAAGTGAAATGATTGAGAGACGTCAATTGACTGATAAATTTTCAGATCTTTTCAAAATGATCCAGAATTTTAAAGTCAAAGATAAGCCATCAATTGATATTTGATGGTTTCTCAATTTAGTTGTGTATCTCATCTAACACTTTGCAATTTTTTTTTCTGTTAACAGATGCTTTTGACATTTCTACTTTGTTGTATTTTAGCAATGGAATATCAGTCTATTCGTCAGGTTAAATTCCAAGTGCAAGACCTAGGTGATTATGACATAAGAGTATGAACTTAGCCAAATGAAAAATAGTTGTAAATTTCTATCCATGCTCATATTCAGGATGCAAGTTGATTTTAAGTGGGCCACCAATCATCATATTTATATGTACAATTGGAGCAGCAGAACCCATGCCAGCCAGGAGACAAAACAAGAATAAACATAGTAACCTTCGTTTCAAATTGTGGACTGCTGACAGTTTACCCGTTTATATAATTTCTTTGATGCTGGAATAAAGGAATTCAGCTCTCACAAATCTTTAGTATACCATCCCAGTTCAAATTCTCGAGATGCTTTGCTATTTTATAGCATTTCTTAGACACCATTTTCAGTAATGATCTACTCTCAGAATGACTTTAGCATCCTCAAGACAAATATGGTGTTTCATCTTGTGAGAATGCATTGCTAGGGAAGAGGTCTTGATGTGATTATGGGCTAAGTCTTCCCCATGCTCCTTGATCCTTCAAACAAGCGACCCATCTCTCCTATATACAATTTTCAACACAAATGCAATCTTGTGGACACCTTTCTGCCCTCAATGATTCATGGGATCCTTCATGGATTTTAGCATACATATAATGGTATGCTATCAAAGGGATGTTACCATTGGAGGGATTTTAGCATTCCTCTAATGGTATGTTATCAGAGGGATGCTTAAATCCATCAAGGATCACACAAACCCTCAATAGCAAATAGGCGTCTGTAAGATTACGTGTCCATGCAGCAAAACATACATAGGAGAGACAGGATGCTCATTCGATATAAGGATCAAGGACCATGGGGCTTACTTAACCCATAATCCTATCAAGATCTTTTCCCTAGCAAAGCACTCCCACAAGGCGAAACACCATATCTCTCTGTGAAAATCCAGCAAGGATCCCAGGGACCCTTGACAACAAAAACACATCTACAAGATTATGGATCTATGTAGCAAACTATATATCAGAGAGATGGATCACTTGTTTGAAGTAAGGATAAAGGAGCATGGGAAAACTTAGCCCATAATCACATCAAAACCTTGACCCTAGCAGAGCACTCCCACAAGAATAACATCAACCACAGAAATATAAAAAATGAAAACAGAATTTAACTGAGAGAAACATACATGCATGCAAGCATAACCTTATGCATATAAACAAATTGGCAAAGTTTTCACATCTATAAATTATAAAAATTTAAAATTGTTGTAGTGATAACAGTCAATAAAAAATTAATATATAAAAAAAGGCACAATGAAATGTTAGTGGCATAATGTTAATGTTCAAGTTAGTGTTTGGAGTTAGTTTTTCCAAGTCTGATAGTGTCTAACTACCACACATACAAATAAAGGAGTGTACAATATAAATGTTATATAACAATAATAAAAGTATCTTCTCTCTCTCTTTGTTAGTAGTTACAAATTTTGTTTAAGTCCAGTACTGTCTAACTACCACACATGAATAAAGATGTACAATATGAACATTGCTCAAACAATAATAGAAGTATCCTCTCCCTCTCTCTCTCTTATTGTCTATGTAGGTCTTCCACAAACCTACATGATATCAGAGTGATACCAGCCTAGAACCTATGACTGTGTGAACATTGAAAAGCCACAAATGTAGTCCCAACAAATAAGGAGAGAGCAGGCGAGTCTGAATTTATATTTCAACAGTTTTTTGAAAGTGTATACTTTTGAATTTCTAAGGTAAAATATTTAGAATACTTAAAGAAGAGTTGAGGAATAATATAAAAACATTCAAAAATAGCTTTGAAAGCTATAAACAGAAGATCAGAGATGACTTGCAATGCCCAAATCAAGTCCATGCTGGCCAGAGAGAGATGCTTCACACCTCAGGTAGAAAGAGATGCCAAACAACATGCCATTGACAAGAGGAGGGCATGAATCCATGACAGGCAGTGATGGGAGAAATATTTGAAAATTATGGATGTAATGAAATAATACACCTTTTCCAGAAATGTAGCAGCCAACTAAACATCATGGCATCGGAGAAGATCCGCAAAGCTTTGTTTCGCTGGCACAAACTTGCAGATAGCTCCAGATTTGCACCCATGTGTGCTAACTTCAACCACAAGTGGTGCCCACGAAGAAAAAATACCTATATTTTGTAGAGAAAGTGAAAATCTATTGCCAAGTTTTGTCACAGACCATTCTTTGCAAACAAAAAAACAAACAGATGCAGAAAAATGTTGCTGCAGGATGTAGCACCAGCAGTCGAGACAGGCATGTTAGCCCAGCACAGAGATGTGAAGGCTATTGAAGCAAAGAATACTTGCCTAAATTCAGATACTACATCAGTCAATTGTGGCAAAAGCATAAAGCACCTACATGGAAGAATAACTAACAATGAGGATATAGAAATGTTGGTCGCAGTTTACTAAGACATGCAACCTTTGCACTTGCACAGATGAATCAAACAATCAAAGAAGGTGCCAAATATGTAGAGGAGACACCTATAGGAAGAGGAGACACATGTTAGCACACAAATCAAGTTTTTAAGATGAAGTGAAGATGTCCAGGCTCCAATATGGACGGTTTGCAGATGACTACACTATAGGGACTGGGGTGAAATCGGATAGACTCGCACTCGATATAATAACCCAATTTAGCCAGTTTATTAAAACTGAGTTGGGAGAAATTTCTTTTCAGGTTAAATTGATAAAGAAATATGGTTGTATATTAGGGGAAAATCTATAGGCAATTTCCACGTTAAAAAACAAAAACTTGCATCCATCGCTTGGGTTTAAACAGTAATATCTGATATAGGGTTTGATTTCTCGTGCAGGGTTTCAGAGAACCCTCGTGCAGCAACCAGGTTTTGCAATTATAGGATTAAGAAGAAAATATCTGCACATATTGGGCAATCGACCCTGCTTGATGCTGGGCAATGTGCTGGGCAAATTTCTCGTGCAGGGTTTCAGAGAACCCTCCTGCAGCAACCAGGTTTTGCAATTTGATGTGGCAAATGCAAATAACGACAACATGTATCGCATACATCAAATAAGGGCAAAAAAATGGGGATGAAAAATAGACTGGCGTACCTTAGCGGGCCATGCCAGAAATCCCTTGACCTTGGCAAGCACAAGATCTCCGAGCCTCCATTGTCTGCAGGCAGTAGGAGCCTCCATTGTCTACAAGCAGTTGTTTTGCCTCCTAGTCTTTTACATTTTCGCCAAGATTCTTTCTTCTAAAAGCTAACGAGAATTACTTTATCACTTAATGGTTTTGTTAGCTTTCTAGTTTTTGGTAATTTAGGTTGATTATTTTGGTTAAAAGGTATTTGCAAATTGTAAAACAAAATTATACAAAATACGGATGGATGTAATTTGTTTTTTGTGTTTTAATGCAACAGGGCAGTCGATAATCAGGTACGTCTGTGCTTTAAAATCCAAGTTTCCATACATATATTGGTTTAAATTAGCAATTGCCCCATAAGGTGCAAAGATACGTCCAAAGGAAAAAAAACAAAAAGTAGAGTAAATGTGATGGAGTGAAAAAACAAAACAAAAAAATTAAAAATGAAATGAGATTGAAAATTTATTAAATATGTATACACATAAAAAATAGTATAAAGTAATGTTAACTATAACAGAATAACTTGGAATATATTGTACAAGTTAATCTTAAAGTACTTTAAAATATCAATGTCAAGGTATATCACAAGTTAGATTCATGAAAATCATTAGGAAACAATTAATTTAAAGGATATAAAAAGTTGTGTACACATATGCAATCAATATTAATCTTGAAATTAACATACTGAGGAACTGAATTTGAACCAAATAGATACTCGTATTAGTTTTTTTGGATTAGGATACAAGTTGTGTTAGGAAGATAGAGGCACAAATGGAGGAGACCATCCAAAGGCATTGACCTAGTAAAATAATACAACATTGAAGTCTAGAACAAATTTTTAAGATAAGTGGAGAATGAAAACATTAGTTACAATAAATTTTATGTACAAAACTTCAAATATTAAAAATACATAATATCCATTGACTTTGGAAAATACTATAAAATCTATGCATGATTTCTTAATAAAAGTAGAAGAAAATGTGATGAGACACTATAGGGAAAATAACTATAATCTAGAATGATGAACATCTCAATTTGTAATTGCATTTTTTTTCATTAATGAAAATTTTGACACTCTCGTAGGTATCATGTACATATAGTCATGGGTTTTGAACTTGTGTGGGGACAATAATAGCCTACTACCCCAACTACCAAGCCTACAAGAGGAACCCCTATAATTGCATTTTATATGTACAAGCATATTTCTAAATAGACTCAAATCCTTCTTAACAACAAAATATAGATATTGCAAGGTTGAAATGTTTTTTTAAAGTTAAAGCCATACATTTATCCTCTTCATAATGGAATTTTATTTATGGAAAGTAAACGACAATGTTAAAGTGACATGAACAAGCCACAAAGCAACACATCATTTTCTAATGGGCATTTTCTAAAGAGCACTCAATGAAAGAAATGAGCTCAATATAACCTAATCTTCCCAATAGTTGATATATCTTGCATGCGTTATTGCTTATGACCATGAAGGGTCAAACACTCATAATAAGGAAGGGATTGCATAAGCCATGTGTCTCCAATTCCATATATAGTAATAACTAGGTCAAACCAAACTATTGGATTATGTTTTGCAATGATCAAAGAGGGAATATGAGAGAGCATACTAATGTGGTTTATGTTGCATGGTGTAAGGGTGGTTCAATAAAAGTTTCTCTTACGTATTATGTTAACTCATTTGCAATCTCTCAGTTTGACTTAAAATTTTTGTTTCAAAGAAAGGGTGTTCTATTAAAAGTCTAAACTTTCATGGTTGTTTCCAAGAATTTGTTTGCATTTAAATATGTTTCCCTTCGGCACAGTAGATTGTGTCGATAGATTGGACAACAAATACAACGACGAAGGGCCTAGCAAATCACATCCCAAGTCTAGATGGGGATAAGTGTTGAAATGATCAAATTATCTATATTGAGCTTAAGACCTTTGAAGATTTGGACAAAACCTCCCACTAGGGGAGGCCACACCTTCTAGTTGTAACCCAATGATTTGAAGTTTGGTAGCGTAAGACATATATGGGAAAGTCTTTCAATGGAAGAAGGTATAGGTCTTTATGCAATTTGCAAGGTATGGACGGAGGCATAAAGACCTTACCCACCACTTTTGTGATCATGGTACATGGCGGTAGGCTAGAGACTCAGACAATGAGGAGACTCGAAGAGTCCACCAAATAAGGAACATAAACTGTGAGTCACACTTAAAACCAACATACATATTTTGTATTTTCATGAATTTGATAAAATGTGCCGCTAATGTAATAACACTTAAATGAAAAGCATAAATGTAAAATAAATACCCTATTCTAAATATAAAAAATATAAATTTAAAATAAATTACTTTAATTATATAATCA
>LPNX011173233.1:5000-84922 GCA_001517045.1 Pseudotsuga menziesii
CTTCTCAAGAGGAGGACACAGTAGTAGTCCTGCAGATGTTGGCGGTAGAGGACAGAATCAGAACACAAGTCAACCAAGTGGTCACAGGTTTGATAAATCAAAGATTCAATGTCATTACTATAAAAAATTTGGTCATTATGCATATGAATGCAGGAAGAAGCAATATGACCAAGGAAAGACAAGCCAGAATCAGTCGACGAACACCATCAATTTGTCGAGCATAATGTTGATGGCATGCGCATCCCCAATTGAGTGCAATACCATCCAAGAAAGTCCATCTGACATTTGGTATTTAGATTCAAGCTGCAACAATCATTGACTGGTAATTTAAATTTATTTTCTAGTCTAGATAATTCAGTTCAAACTGATGTTACACTTGGAAATAATGTCCAAGTCACTATCTTG
The DNA here is from genome assembly GCA_001517045.1 of Pseudotsuga menziesii. Classification (NCBI taxonomy): domain Eukaryota; kingdom Viridiplantae; phylum Streptophyta; class Pinopsida; order Pinales; family Pinaceae; genus Pseudotsuga; species Pseudotsuga menziesii. Next base: position 5,406 of record LPNX011173233.1, read on the forward strand.
GGAAAAGGTACTATTAGTATTTTAACCAAATAGGGGGAGCATAAGTATATGCCTGATGTTTACCATGTAGAAGGTCTGAAGCATAATTTATTGAGTATTGGACAACTGATACAGAAAGGATACAGAGTTTACATGGAAGATAATCACTGTGTGATTAAAGATGTACGTCCAAGGAACCAACTAATAGCAAGAGTACCACTGACAAGCAATCATTTGTTTCCATTGAGGATAGTTCCAGATAATACAAAAGTTGCATTTAAGGTAGAAAGTAAAGAAGAAGTTGTTCACTGCAACAAGGAAGAAAATGACAGCGTTGATTTTCAGGCTGCATTTCAAACAAAAGTTCAGGATGATTCTTGGCTATAGCATTTTAGATTTGGACATCTGAATTTTGGTAGATTGAAGTTGTTGCACACAAAGAATATGGTAAAAGGATTGCCATTGATTGAAAAACTAGACAAAGTTTGTGAAGGCTACATTTTTGGCAAGCAACATAGAGAAACTTTTCTAGTTGGAAAGTCATATAGAGCGCGCACACCACTTGAGATTGTGCACTCTGATATTTGTGGTCCAATGCAGACAACGTCCATTGGTGGCTACACGTATTTTCTTACTTTTATTGATGACTACTCAAGAAAAACATGGGTATATTTTTTGAAACATAAATCTGATGCATTTAGTTGTTTTCAATAGTTCAAGGCACTCATGGAGAACCAGAGTGGACACCGCATAAAAGTTCTAAGAACAGACAGAGGAGGTGAATATGTTTCAAATGAATTTCTAAATCTTTGTAAAACTCATGGCATACAGAAGAAATTCACTGCGCGGTATACACCTCAGCATAATGGTATCGTAGAGAGAAAGAACAGAACCATTATGGAGATGGTGCGCAGCATGATGGAAACCAAGCATTTGCCAAATGAATATTGGGGTGAAGCAGTCGCAACTGCCATATACATTATGAATCGATGTCCGACAAAGAGCATGAAGAACAAGATTCCTCAAGAATTGTGGATAGGTATTAATCATAGTGTTTCTCATTTAAAATTTTTTGGTTATATCGCATATGCTGATGTGCCAGATGAGCTAAGAAAGAAATTAGACAAAAAGGGACAAAAATGTATTTTTGTTGGCTATTCTGAAGGCACAAAAGCATACAAGTTGTATGACCATGTCGCAATGAAATTAATTATTAGCCACGACGTTCAATTTGTTGAGAATGAATCTTGGGATGGAACCTTCGAGAAGAATGTCAAGATTGTTTCGAATGCCGAGCATGAAGACATGACGGAAGAAGTGGTTCAAACACCAAAAGTAAATCAATCGGTTGCAACACTGTCGACTCCCATGACACCATGACATCGTTCAACACAAGGACCATCAACACAAATCGTAGCTCAAGCTACACCGACAAGCACACCAAGAGGACAGCAGACTCCATCAAGCAGTTCGACATCAACAGATCGAGTGAAGACAAGAAGTCTACGTGAGATATATGAATCTGGTACACCAAATTCCTTCTCACTCTTTGCATTATTTTCTCAAATATATGATCCACTAACATTTGAGGAATTTGTTGAAGAAAAAGTATGGGTGCAAGCCATGGTTGAAGAAATAGAATGCATTGAGAAAAACCAGACATGGGAAATAGTTGATGTACCAAAAGATAAAGATGTAGTTAGCGTCAAATGGATTTATAAGATCAAGCAAGATACTGACGGGAATGTGCAGAAGCACAAAGCAAGAGGGTTCACACAACAACCCAGCATAGATTTCAATTAAACATTCGCACTAGTTGCACACATGAATACAATCAGAACTATTTTGGCCATTGCCGCACAAAGCAAATGGCATGTTTATCAAATGGATGTTAATTCAGCATTCTTGAATGGTTATTTGGATGAAGAAGTATATGTAGAACAACCCCTTAGCTATGAAGTTCCAGGACAAGAACACAAAGTGTACAGACTGAAGAAAGCGCTCTATTGTTTGAAGCAAGCTCCAAGAGCTTGGTACAGTAGCATTGATTCCTATCTCATTGATAATGGATTTCATTGAAGTGAAAGTGAGCCAACGTTGTACACCAAAGTGAATGAGTAAGGTGACATGTTAATTGTTTTCCTGTATGTGGATGATTTAATATTTACTGGTGATTTTGGCATAAAAGAATTTAGAACGGTCATGGAAAGTGAATTTGAAATGACTGCTTTGGGGCTCATGAAGTTCATTCTGGAAATTGAGGTCCAGCAATCTGAAAGTGGTATTTTCATATCATAGTCCAAGTATGAAAGCACAGTTTTAAAAAGATTTAATATGTCAAATTGCAAGGCAGCCCCAACACCAATAATAACAGGTTTAAAATTGAGTAAATATGATGATAGATCAACGATAGATCCTATGCTGTTTAAAAGGCTTGTTGGCAGCCTTATGTATTTAACAACGACAAGACCAGACATTATGTATGGAGTAAGTCTGATCTCAAGATTCGTGGAGTCACCAAAAGACTCACATTGGAAAGCATGTAAAAGAATTATGAGGTATGTAAGTGGTACAAAAGATTTTGGAATAATGTATTCAACTTCAAAAAATTTCAAACTCATAGGATATACTGACAGTGACAATGGAGGCAGCACAGATGATAGGAAAAGAACATATGGGTCCACATTTCATTTTGGTACAGGTTTTGTTTCATGGGCTTCGAAGAAACAACCCATAGTAACTATATCTTTAGCAGAAACAGAGTATGTTACAGCTACAGGCGCTACATGTCAAGCTGTTTGGATGAGAAGAATGTTAAAAGATCTATCACAGAACTAGCAAAAACCAAAAACCATTTTCTATGACAATAATTCAGCCATTTCCTTGTCAAAGAATCATGTGTTTCGCAAGAAAACCAGACACATTGACACAAGGTATCATTTCATAAGAGAGCTGGTGAATAACAAAGAAATTTGTTTAGAATTTTGCAGGTCTGAAGATCAACTTGCAGACATCTTTACAAAACCATTGGCAAGGAATACATTTTAGTATCTTCGAAGTTATTTGGGAATGGAAAGTTCTATACAGTGAACTCTAACATGAACAAAGCATGTTTTCTGCTTTGAAAACATTTTGTAATATTTTTTTTTTTAAATTACGATCTGCTCATAATTAAGGGGGAGTGTTGGAAATATTAATTACTCACTAATCCATAATCAAATCAGCCGACTCTGTCAAAGTCTGTAATAGGTCAAAAAGTGCCATAGAGTCTGACAAGATAAAGAGTTCATATTTCTCGCATATAAGTCAATAGAATTTAGTTGTTGAAGCTAAGTTTCTAGGTAGAGAGTAATTGCAGTCTTTAAATGTTAAGACGGTTAGTCGGCAAAAATATTCTATATGAAGAAGGAAATTGTAAATAAAAAATAGATTAAAAAAAGAAAGGAGAAGAGACAGATGCGATGAAGAAGAAGAAGGAAAACTCACTGAAGAGTTTGAAGCTCAAGCTTCTGTGTTTTACCAAGTTTGTATTTACGACTGTAAGTTTTGTTATGCTGTCGCATGAAATATAAATCCTTAATTTTATGTTTGAATGCATGTTTTACATAGCCGCACATCTTCTCTATGTTTACCTGAGTGAACATTGTTTACATTTACTCTGAGTGAAAGACATCAAGAATCCATAGTTATTTCACTGTGTAAAAGTTCCTAGTTTTATGCGCAAGTCCCTAGTTTTAGGTGCAAAGGTTCGACACATCTTGTTTATTATTTTCTTATATGATATTTTGAGTGATTCGTAATATAGTTGATTTGCAGTAAAAGTCGGTCGAAGCCAAAGTAAAGTAAAATTCCTTTGCAAGTGAAGAGTCCTTCGCAGTAACTCTCGCACAGTAATTATGTCGCGCAGTAAATTCTGCCGCAAGGAAATTAAGTTCGCAAGTTTTTGAAAAAGTGAAAAAGGGAAAACACAAAGGTTGTGTTGCGCGGTAACTCAAGTTAATTGTCGCAGTCGTCGTTTCTCCCGAGATTATTTAATTTGATTTTTTTAGCGTTAAATGTGGTTATATTAGTTAGATGTAGATTCCTACATGCACATTGACAATAATATGATTACTCTATTTTCATGGTTTATCACTTTAAATTGTGATTCTTGTTCCTTATGTTTTCTTTAGTTACATTGACTACATCTCCTTGCTTCACTTGCAATACGACATTCTTTAATTACACCTTAAGATGCAATTACCAATAATATATATTTTAAACATTTCCATAAAAACTATAAATATTAAAAATTCTATCATTATCATGCTATCTAAATAAAAAAATTAGCATATACGTTTTCATCATTCTCATAAAGATTTGAGTGCTCTCTAATACGATCCCTTTGCATGATGCTCGCTATCTTAAAACTTAGCATATACGTTTTGAATCATTCAGCCGAACCATCCCTTTCCATAATGCTAGATATCTTAACATTGAAATTTATACAATTTATGTATATCATCACAATGAAATCATTTTATTAAATATTAAAATTTATGTGAGTTATTGATATTTTCAAAATCAAATAATTATATATCACCTGGATGTGGGTGTTGGATTTGGACCTAACGAAAGATCACATTGGATCACATTGATGAGACTCTTGTCCCATGACTTGCCACTTCTTCCCTGCATTTAAAATGACGAATGGATGTCATGTGTGGAGGATGATGGGTTCATTGCAAGAAGAAGTTTATAACATGTGGTAGCTTAATTTAGGTTTGTTCCTGGATCTTCGTTGTAGATCTGAAACGATGGTTTCCATGAAGGGTCCCTATAGTTCATCAATGAGGTGCTCATGGAGAATGTTATGGTATCACTCCTAAACTAGCTATGAAAGTTAGAATGACCGGTTATGAGGAGGGAAGGTGGTATTCCCATATTTGCTCACTCGAAAGTTGGGTGGTTATCAATAAATATCCAACACTTAAGTGTGGCTTATGAAGGTGATTTTTGGAATCATTGGGAAGGAATGACTAATCAAGAAGGGTGGCTAATGATTTGGATCTAGGATGGAGGTGGGTTTGTGTAGGATCCTATTTAGAGTATGGCTTAGCCTGCAAGGGGAAGGAGGACTGGTCGACATGGTTCCTATATGCCCCATGTTGAAAGAGAGTTGGTTAAAGTGAAGAAGGAATTTTTCCAAGAGGTCTTTAGGGGGGTGAAACAATATTTAGAAAGAGTGGAGCAAGAAATTGAGAAAGAGGAAAATGAGTCGAAGGCTAAGGAGGCAAAAATGGAATCGGTTGTGAAGATTCTAGATGTAGGCTTGTCTCACTTATGGGAGACGAAGCATGGAAAATCAACCCTATTATATTAGAAAATAAATATGTTGCTTGGTAAGCCTCTGATAGATGCTCAGGATAGAGAAAGGAAGTCTTGCAACCAACGACTGCAAAGGAGTTTGCTTGGACCAGGAACCATATTTTATGGATTAATGATACTGTCAATACAATTGTGGATGCCATCAAGGATCTCTCCCAGATGATCAACATGTTGGCTCAAGTTACTATTGGCAAAAAAATTGGGCCGAAGCCCTAGGAGGGGTCATCTTGCAATTCAAACCTGTCTGCAACTCTGCATGTGTTAACCATCTCAGATGACACATAGTGATTTGGTTTAGCTTCTCTTTTATTTTGTTTAATATTGCCATGGACTAATGGCGGTTAATAATGACTGAGTAGAACCATTTTTTTCAAATTCTTGCCTCATCTAGTTTTGGGTCTAGTTAAGTTTAGTATATGATTTAGACTACTTGGAAAGCCAAGTTTCCCACTAAGTTGATCAAGCCTGAAACACTTGTTATATGCTCAATGTTGTAACACCCTGGATTTGACCCCATGGTATTTTGATTGTACATGATGTATATATTGTATTGAGATCATGGCATGGAGCTCAAGGCCAAGGCCCTGTCATTGGTCTGGTGTTTGTATATGTGATCAAGGATGATGCCTATGGTGACAGTGCTAAGTCAAGGACAGTATATATTCGAGATATCATATAACTATACAATTTAATAAAATACCACAACTAGCTATGGAACTGCAACGTGAAAGAGATGGGGGCATGATCTCACAAGGAATAGGGTGGGGGAGTTGGTCAAACCTATGAGCCTTAGAGTGATGCCAGATGTCAATAGGAGAACCTATGAAACCCATCTATCTTTTGTCCTATGTCCTTAATCATTTATTCTTCCAAAAGGTGGTTGAGGCAGTTAATGCCTTGGGAAAAGCAAGGCATGGAGTCAGATTGCTTGTCTAAGCAAGTCTGCGTAGACTTGCAGCCTAGGAAGGCATGTTCTTGCTTTTACAGCACGCAAGCATGTGAACGTGTGCGTAGACCATTCTCCTCGGTCGTATTTTGCACTAGGGTTTTTGTTCATTCTTTCCACTTTTCTCATTCACAAGGGTGGACTCACGCGTTTGTCTTCGATGATGTTCATCATTCGAGCAGTTCATTCATCCCGCAGATGTTTTTTGTTCATGTTGGTTGTTCATCCTGGTCATTAACCCGTAGAGAGAGAACCATGTTCTGTTCAAGGGGTGTTTTACTTGTTGGTTACCATCCTTTGTCGAGCAAGGGCAGAGGAGATCCCTCGTTTTTGTGAGTGAGTGTGGTCATCTGTGGTTTTCCCAACGTGGGTGTTTTTCTGCAGAAGAAATCTGTTGTTACAATGTTTTTCCTTGTGTACAGTGAGAAGTGTAACACCTCGGTTTTGACCCCATTTGCATTAAAATGTATATGACGTATATATTGTAATTAATCATGGTGTGGAGCTAAAGGAAAAGGCCCCACCATCGATTTATCATTTTATGTTCCTGCAATTAAAAATCGTTGCCAAAGGTATATTTCGTGCTAGCCAACACATTATAATTTTTGGACATCATGTAAATATGCAATTTAATTAAAAACCCCAACCAGCAATGTCAATGCAACCATAATGAAAAGGGAATGATTTTCCTAAGGAATAGGGAGGGAAATTATTTAACCTTTGGGGCCATTGGGGAAAAGCCAAATGTCAAAGGGAGAACCCATCAATCAATCAACTACCCCTTTTGTCTTTTTCCCCAATCATTAAATTCTGCCAGAATGTGGTTGAGTTAGTTATTACATGGAGTGGGAAGAGTATGGGCATAAATTTGAATTGGGAAGAGGACCCATTTTTTAAAAACGTGTTTTGACTTTTGGGGCAAGTAAACACCCAAAAATGCATGCCATTTGCTCATACATCCACGCCCTTCATTTTTGGGCTCACACAGGAAAGCTTAGGAGTTGTTCTTACCTCCACGATTTTGTTGGCTATGTGTTTTTCCTTCACGAGTTGGGCTCCTGGGAATTTTTATCATTATCATGCATCCACGTTGGGGATCCCTCATGTGGTTGGGCATTTCCTAAGTGTGAAATCCACAATTTTGGATTTGCTGTGTATTTCTTCCTCACGTGGACAGTTGTTCTTCATTTTCTGGAGGCTAAGAAATTTGTTTTGTGATGTTCTTGTGGTTGGGTTTCTTCCTCAACATTTTTCTGTTGCATTTCCCCAATGTTGCCAAGTTGAAAATCGTTTTTGTGTTCCCAGTGATTTAGAGGAGAAACCACATCCTCTTGGGTTTTGTTGTTGATTTCGTTTTTGGCCATGTTAGGGCCAAAACGTCCTTGGGATACGGTTTACTGTTAGTGGGTTGTTCTTACCCTCCTTGGAAATTAAATTTTGTGGCTGAACTGTTTTCCTCAACCCAGAAATGATGTATTTTGCTGTGTATGTAATTGGTCTTTGGACTATGTAGGAGTGGAAAGGAGTCTGCTTGACAAACCTAGTGTTTTGCAGGATCCTCATAGATAGAGCTAGAGGCTTGACTCTCTTCCCTACACCCCTTGAATAGCACTGAAAGGGAAGTCATGTCCTGAGGGACTGTGCAACAGAGAAGGGAATGATTCCTTGTGTTGGGTGTGTGTGGATGTCTTAGGAGTCAAGCTAGTTCTGGTGTAGGCATCCTTAGCTCATCAGTGAGCCCACTATCTTAGCACATAGTGCTTCCATCTCCTGATAACCTGCTAAATCCAACTTGTTGGCTTGGTTATGTGTTGTTGTGTACTATCAGTCTAATAAACCCAACTGTGTTGGCTTGACTGACTTTTGGACATGTCTTTGGCTATGTGTGAGCCTGCTTAGTTTCCTTATTCCTTAGGGAATCATGCCTAGCTCAGGGGTGGCAGTGTTGCTGAGAGATTAAGGAGCACACTGGCCTATGGTTGGGTGGAATGTTGTAGCGACATAGCTGGTTGTGAGGCGTTCTTCTTCATAAGATACATATTCTTGTGTTTAAATCCCTGCAATTACAATTGATAATGAATTATAATGAACATGTTGAATACTTGAATTTATGGTTTTTCTTTCGTTGTATGGTAAAGTGTATGCATATTTTACTTCAAAGCATTTCAATTTTCATGTGTATGTTCATGGGGGCTAGTTGCTCGGGTAGTTAGCAACTATTGGTAGCGTCCTCTTCATCGGTCGGAGGGTTGGGTACCTTACAGTGTGGTATCAAAGCTTCGTTGCAGCATGGGCCTCAATGGGTCATGAAGGAGAGTGACAGAGGCAAGGTTACCTCTGCCTAGCAGCGAAAAAATGAGAAAAACATGAAAATTTCTAAGTATGGAAAATATCAGATGACTTAAGTTGAATTCCATCCGATACGTCGGATGACTTAGGAGGAATTCCATCTAATACGTCGTATGACTTAAGCTGAGTCGATCTGACAAAGAAACCAAGCAGGGAGAAAAAAAAATCTAAGTTTGAATTTTGCCGAAGGCTTTGGCTGGGAGGAGCTGAAGGTTCCGAGGGTCTCGGCTGGGAGGAGCCGAAGGTCTTGGCTAGGCGGAGCCGAGGTGTTGACAAGGCTCGCTGGAAGGGAGCCGACGCGATGATGGAAAGAAGAAGAAGAGAAGAAAAATTGGCAATTTTTTCTAAGTAGAGGAAATCTCGAAAAAGAATAGAAGATCGATCAGCCGAAGTGTCGAAAAAGAAAAGAAGATCGACCCGAGGCGTCGGAAAAGAAAAGAAGATCAACCTGAGGCATCAGAAAAGAATAGAAGATCGATCAGCCGAAGCATCATAAAAGAAAAGAAGATCGACCCGAGGCATCGGAAAATAATAGAAGATCGATCAACTGAAGTGTCGGAAAAGAATAGAAGATTGATCAGCCAAAGTGTCAGAAAAGAAAAGAAGATCGACTCGAGGCGTCGAAAAAGAATAGAATATTGATCAGCCAAAGCATTGGAAGACAGAGAAATAATGACCCGATATGGTATCAGATGATAGAGGAAGATCGACTCGATATGGTATTGGATGACAGAGGAAGATCGACCTGATATGGCATCGAAAGATAGAGGAAGATTGACCTGATGTGCATTGGATGACAAATGAAGATCGATCCGTCGAGGTGTCCGAAGAGTTGTAAACTGGTGACCCGATACATCGAATGGCTAGTTGGGAAGGGATCTTATCAGATTAAAAAAAATCTTAATTATTTTTTATTTTTCAGTGGGAAAAGAAGATTTTCAGCAATTTTTCAATCGATTTACAGGTGCTGAAAAGGCAAAAAATGGCAGCGATCTTATGCGCCAGATTGTGCGAAAATCAAATATTTACAAAAAAAAACAAGGGCGCTGCCCTAGACCCACCCTGTAGTGGCAGCCACAAGGGGGCAAGCCCCCTTGACCCCCGTTGTCCCCCTAAGACCGTCGTTCTTGGTGAAAAGAAAATTTTGTGTTTTGACAAAGTTGCCAATATAGTATTTTCCAATGCAGGTAAGTAATTATGAACTCATGATATTGTTATGCAGCTAATAGTTGAGTTTATTAACACATTGCGTAGAACTATAGTCACCTTCAGAGTCAGCATTCCGCATAGAGCAGTTTTCAAAATTTCGTTCATGGTTGGGCCAAGATGATGATCGACGACATGAATGATGCACAGGATCCCTCTGAGTTTGAGGAAGATGCTAGAGAAAATGTCAGAGTTGGAAATGACGAGATAGAGTCCAATGGGAGAATATTTCAAGATACTCCCCCAGATATTGCAGCCACCCTGAGGAACCTAAGGGTGGACTTGCAAAGTTGCAGAGAACGCACTCAAAGGATGCTTAAGGCTCAAGAATATCAAAATCAAATAAATGCAGTTATACTACAGAGTTTGACAGACATCTAGGGACAGATAAACTCTAGGCATCAGACAGCTAATCCAGAAAGAACCAGGAGTAGCATTAGGGGATATTCCTGTAAGATGTCCCATGTCTCTAGGAGGGCTTCCAGGGATAGAAGGAATATTCCAGAATGGACTACCAATGGGTTATCTGGTTCTAAAAAATCTAGTGGAGATTCAAGCTCTCCATCTCATAGGAATAAGAGGAGGAGACGTTACAAGAACAATTCACGAGATGAATTAAAAAAGGCAAGCCTCCTACTTTTAATGGTGAGGTCAAGACTGATCAAGAAGTTGAGGTTTGGCTTCTTGGGATGAGGAAGTATTTCCAAGTCCAAGACTATTCTGGAAATATGAAAGCAAGGGTAGCTATATTCAATTTGACTGGGACAATATCCATATGGTGGGAACACCACAAATAAGTAAAGAGGGTTAATGAACAAAGAATTGTGTGGAAACAATTCAAGAAGTATTTCAAGCAGAAGTACCTCTCTGACATGTACTATAATGATAATATTAAAGAATTTCATGGCTGAAATTGGGACAGCAGACCATGGAAGAGTATGCAAATAATTTCTTGGAACTATTAAGGTATGTTAGGTACATCAAAGATGAGAAGGTGAAGATCCAACATTTCCTGAGTGGATTGCCACAGTCTTACAGAGACATAATTGAGTTTTATGAACCTAGAACTCTTGAAGAAGAAATAAGGAAAGCTAAGTACTGCTATGAGCAAAGCAAAGGCAAACCTGATTATCATAAGACATGGAAGGACAAAAAGAATGAGAAGTTTGACCAAAGGAAGAAAGGTTTCAAACCTTCTCACTTTAGGAATTAGCAGAAGCAGCCGTCCCAAGCTGTGAGTAAGCCAGCTAGAGTGGTGGGAGAAAGGCCAAGAGATCTGCAGCAGAACAGAGAACCTCTCCAATGTTGGAAATGTGGAGGACCCCACATGCGTAGAAATTGTCCACTTGAGAACGAGAATGCAAGGCCAGTTTACAACATTCAAGAAGCAGAAACAGTGGCTCAAGTAGCAAGGGTCGTCCCTAGGATTTATGTAGCACTGGAGGACCTCTAGGTAGATCACCAATCAACTGTGGTTGAAGTTGTAGGTAATATTGTTGAGCAATCTATTTCTATTTTGACTGACCCTAGTTATACTCATAGCTACATTACCCCTAGAGTAGTGGATATTTGTGCTTTTAAGAAAGTAAATCATAGCAAATCTTGGTTAGTTCAGCTAGCCACTAGAACTAAGAGAAAGTTTAGTGAAGTGGTAGAGAATGGATTGGTCATGAATGGATTGGTCACTTGTGTAGATATGAATTTTCTACCACTTGGTTCCTATGATGTTCTCATTGGAATGGATTGGTTAGAATCTCAGAGGGTAAAGCTTGACTGTTACAATAAGACTTTCAAATGCATGGATGAAGAAGGGAACCCAACAGTGGTAAGAGGTATTCCAAAGGTGATTTCTACGAGGCAGATTTCAGCCATGCAGTTGAAGAAGTTCTATAGGAAAGGTTGCTAGTTGTATGCAACTCATATTTTGGAGGCAACAGAGAATGAAACTCCTAGGTTGGAGGACTTTCATGTGTTGCAAGAATTCATGGATGTGTTTCCTGATGAGATTATAGGGCTTCCTTTGAAGAGGGGCATTGATTCCACAATTGAACTTGTGCCAGGGGCAGCACCAGTGTCCAAGACACCCTACAGAATGAGTACACCTGATATACTAGAGTTGAAGATGCAACTACAAGAGTTGTTGGAAAATAACTATATCAGGTCGAGTGTGTCTCCTTGGGGAGCACCAGTTCTGTTTGTAAAGAAGAAAGATGGTACACTTAGGTTGTGTATTGATTACAGACAGCTGAACAAAGTCACTGTGAAGAACAAATACCCTTTGCCTAGGATTGATGACCTCTTTGATCAAATAAGAGGAGCAAAGGTATTTTCCAAGATTGACTTGAGGTTTGGTTACCATCAGATGAGAATCAAGGATGGAGACATTCATAAGATAGCCTTCAGAACAAGGTATGGACATTATGAGTTTGTAGTGGTACCATTTGGTCTCACAAATGCACCAGCTACATTTATGTGCCTTATGAACAATGACTTCAGCAGGTATTTGGACAAGTTTGTTCTTGTTTTCCTTGATGACATTCGTATTTATTCGTGATTTATTCTAAGAATGAGGAAGAGCATGAAGAGAATTTGAGATTGACATTGCAATTGCTCAGGGAGCAATATCAGCTATATGCAAAGCTGAGCAAGTGTGACTTCTATAGAGATACAATTCAGTATTTGGGTCACATTATCTCAGAAGAGGGTATATCGGTGGACCCTAAAAAGATTGAAGCCATTATGAATTGGCCTACTCCAAGAAATGTGACAGATGTAAGATCTTTTATGGGACTTGCAGGATACTACTGGAGATTCATTGAAGGATTCTCCAAAGTTGCACATGCCATCACTGCTATGCAAAAGAAGGGGATAAAGTTTGAATGGACATCAAGGTGTGAAGAAAGATTCCAACAGTTGAAGAATCTTCTCACTAGTGCACCAGTATTAAAAGTTGCATACCCAGAGAAAGATTTTGTGGTGTGTACCGATGCATGCGGACAAGGGCTTGGAGGATTCCTTATGTAAGACAACCACGTGATATGTTACGAGTCAAAAAAATTGAAGGAGCATGAGAAGAACTATGCCACTCATGATCTAGAGCTTGCAGCCATAGTACATGCTCTCAGGATGTGGAGGCATTACTTGATGGGTAGAAGATTTGAGCTAAGGACAGACCATTGCGGTCTGAAGTATTTGTTTGATCAGCCTACTATGAATGCTAGGCAAGCGAGATGGATTGAGTTTTTGTGTGAGTTTGATTTTGAAATCAAGCACATAAAGGGAAAAGAGAATAAATTAATTGATGCGCTCAGCAGGAAGGTGCAAGAAATGCATGTGCATCTCTTAGTATTTTCCAATCAGATTTGAGGCAATAGATTGTTAATCATACCATTGGAGATGAATTGTATGAGTAGGTAAAAGACAAATTGCAGCAGCAAAGTCTTGAGAAGAGGTATGAGGGATATAAATTGGAAGAAGATGGACTTCTTACTTATAAAGGCAGAATTTATATTCCAAATGTAGTAGAGTTGAGGAGAGTTGTTATGGATGAAATCCATCAAGCTCCATATTTTGGTCACCCAGGATATCAGAAGACAATTGCTACAGCTAGAAAGCAGTACTTTTGGCCAGGAATGAAAAAGGACATGGTTGAATATATTTCAAGGTGCATGAAATGTCAGCAGGTAAAGGTTGAGCATCAACACCCTCCAGGTTTGTTGTAGCCTTTGCCAATTCCAGAATGGAAATGTGAAGTTATTTCCATAGGTTTTATTACAGGATTGCCAATGACTTGGTGACAACATGATTCCATCATGGTTGTGGTGGAAAAGTTGAAAAAGGCAGTGCATTTTATACCGGTTAAATCTACGCATAAGACTGATGACATTGCAAAGATCTTCATGAAGGAGATGTTCAAATTGCATGAATTGCCTAAGGCAATAGTCTCTGACAAAGATGTCAAGTTCACTTCCAATTTTTGGAAGGGGTTGTTTTCGGATTTGGGTACAAAGCTGAACTTCAGCACTGCTTACCATCCTCAGACTGATGGTCAGACAGAGAGAGTCAACCAGGTGCTTGTAGACATGCTTCACATGCATGTGATGGGAAAACCAACCAAGTGGGAAGATTATTTACACTTGGTAGAGTTTGCATATAACAATGGACAACAGGCATCCTTTGGGATGAGTCCGTATGAAGCTTTGTATGGCAGAAGGTGTAGGACACTAGTGACTTGGGATAATCTAGTGAACAAGGTTGTGCTTGGTCCCGAATTGCTTAAGGAGATGGAGCAAGAGGTTATACAGATCAGACAAAATCTGAAAGCAGCCTAGGAAAGACAGAAAAGCTACACAGATAAGCATAGGATGAATAGAGAGTTCAGTGTAGGGGATCATGTTTACCTCAAAGTGAGTGCAAAGAAGAGTTCCTTGAAGCTTGGAAGTTGTGCTAAGTTGTCACCTAGATATTGTGGATCGTTTGAAGTTCTTGAAAGAATAGGGCCAGTTGCATATAGACTTGCATTTCCTGCTAGCACAAAGCTCATAATGTCTTTCATGTTTCTTTGCTTAAGAAATATGTACATGATCCTAACCATGTGATAAATTGGGATGTGATTCAGGTGGAACCCGAGGGAGAGTTCCAAATCGAGCCAATGCACATCCTCGACAGGAAGGTCACAATGCTCCGGAACTGGGCCATAGGGCAGGTAAAGGTGCAATGGGAGCACTACGGTCCTGAAGAGTCTACATGGGATCTGTTGGATGCCATTGGCACATCCATTTTTGTTCAATTCTGCGGAACACTGAGGCGGTACCAGTGTAGTGTTTTGTTCAATCTTGTAGAGCACTGAGGACAGTGCTATTGAAGGTGGAGGGGAATGTAACACCCCGATTTTGACCTTGTTTGCATTAAAATGTATATGATGTATATATTGTAATTAATCGTGGCGTGGAGCTAAAGGAAAAATCCCCACCATCGATTTATCGTTTTCTGTTCCGACGATTAAAAAATCATTATCGAAGGTATATTTCGTGCTAGCTAGCACATTATAATTTTTGGGCCTCATGTAAATATGAAATTTAATTAAAAACCCCAACTAGCTATGTCAATGCAACCATAATGAAAAGGGAATGATTTTCCTAAGGAATAAGGAGGGAAATTATTTAACCTTTGGGGCCATTGGGGAAAAGCCAAATGTCAAAGGGAGAACCCATCAATCAATCAACTACCCATTTTGTCTTTTTCCCCAATCATTAAATTCTGCCAGAATGTGGTTGAGTTAGTTATTACATGGAGTGGGAAGAGTATGGGAAGAAATTCGAATTGGGCAGAGGACCCATTTTTTAAAAACGTGTTTTGACTTTTGGGGCAAGTAAACACCCAAAAATGCATGCCATTTGCTCATACATCCATGTCCTTCATTTTTGGGCTCACACAAGGAAGCTTAGGAGCTATTCTTACCTCCACGATTTTGCTAGCTGTGTGTTTTTCCTTCACGAGTTGGGCTCCTGGGAATTTTTATCATTATCATTCACCCACGTTGGGGCTCCCTCATGCGGCTGGGCATTTCCTGAGTGTGAAATCCATGATTTTGGATTTCTAGTGCATTTCTTCCTCACATGGACAGTCGTTCTTTGTTTTCTGGAGTCTGAGAAATTCGTTTTGTGATGTTCTTGTGGTTGGGTTTCTTCCCCAATGTTTTTCTGTTGCATTTCCCTAATGTTGCCAAGCTGAAAATCGTTTTTGTGTTCCCAGCGATTTAGAGGAGAAACCACATCCACTTGGGTGTTGTTGTTGATTTCATTTTTGGCCACGTTAGGGCCAAAACGTCCCTGGGATATGGTTTGTTGTTAGTGGGTTGTTCTTACCCTTCTTGGAAATTAAATTTTGTGGATGGACTGTTTTCCTCAACCCAAAAATGGTGTATTTTGTTGTGTATGTAATTGGTCGTTGGACTATGTAGGAGTGGAAAGGAGTCTGCTTGACAAACCTAGTGTTTTGCAGGATCCTCATAGACAGAGATAGAGGGTTGAATCTCTTCTATACATCCCTTCAATAGCACTGAAAGGGAAGTCATGTCCTGAGGGACTGTGCAGCAGAGAAGGGAATGATTCCTTGTGTTGGGTGTGTGTGTATGTCTTAGAAGTCAAGCTATTTTTGGTGTAGGCATCCTTAGCTCATTAGTGAGTCCACTAGCTTAGAAGACAATGCTTCCATCTCCCGATAACCTAATAAGTCCAACTTGTTGAATTGGTTATGTGTTGTTGTTTAATCTCGGTCTGATAAACCCAACCGTGTTGGCTTGATTGACTTTTGGACATATCTTTGGCTATGTGTGAGCCTGCTTAGTTTCCTTATTCCTTGGGGAATCATACCCAGCTCGGGGGTGGTAGTGTTGCTGAGAGATTAAGGAGCACACTGGCCTATGGTTGGGTGGAACATTGGAGCGACATATCTAGTTGCGGGGCATTCTTCTTCTTAAGATAAGTATTCTTGTGTTTAAATCCCTGCAATTACACTTGATAATGAATTACAATGAACATGTTGAATGCTTGAATGTATGGTTTTTCTTCCGCTATATGGTAATGATGTATGCATATTTTACTTCAAAGCATTTCAATTTTCATGTGTATGTTCATGGGGGCTAGTTGCCCGGTTAGTTAGCAGCTATTGGTAGCATCCTCTTCGTCGGTCGGAGGGTCGGGGATGTTACAAGAAGCTTGTTTGTTGGTTTAACAGTGTGGTTGTTGTGTTGTGTACCCTAGGATTTGGATCTGATTGGTTTACAAGATTGAGGAGTGGAAGAGAAGAATAATGGGCTTGTTAACCTAGTGCGGGAGGAACCTCAGGAAAAGATAAGAGTGGTTGGTAGACCTTTACTGCATGCCATGAAGAGCACTAGAAGGGAGGCATATCCTGAGGGACTGTTGAGCAGAGAAATGGATGCTAACTTGTGTTGGGATGCATGTAATGTGGATGCCAGGACAGATAGATCTTCTGGGGGTGTCCTTATCTCTTGTGGTTTTCCCAATGTGGGTGTTTTCCTACAGAAGAAATGCGTTGTTACAACGTTTTTTCCCGTGTACAGGGAGAATCATGTTTGCTGGTTTAACAGTGTGGTTGTTGTATTGTGTACCCCAAGATTTGTGTCTGATTGGTTTACAAGACTGAGGAGTGGAAGAGAAGAAGAATGGGCTTGTTAACCTAGTGCAGGAGGAACCTCAAGAAAAGATAAGAGTGGCTAGTAGATCCTTACTACATGCCCTGAATAGCACTAGAAGGGAGGCATAGCTTGAGGGACTGTTTAGCAGAGAAAGGGATGCTACCTTGTGTTGGGATGCAAGTAATGTGGATGCCAGGCCAGATAGATCTTGTGGGGGTGTCCTTATCTCTTGAGTGATCCACTGTCTTGGTCATTTTACCTTTCCACTGCCTTAGTATCCTGTAAACTCAAGGGAGATTGGATTGGCCTTGGGGCCTATTAACCCAATTGGATCTTGGTTTGGATGAGTCTTGTTTTGCATCATCCTTGTGTGTAATCCTTGGCTGGACAACCTGTTAACCCAACTGTGAGAGATGGCTTGGTCTTGGAGCCTGTGAACCCATCTGTTGGATTGGCTGGTCCTTAATGCAAGTGTTGTCTTGATAAGCTTGCAACCTATTAACCCAACTAGGTATTGGCTTGGCTGGACAGTCTGATAAATTCAACCAGGTGTTGGCTTGGCTGGACAGTCTGATAAATTCAACCAGGTGTTGGCTTGACTGTGTGTTAAAAATATATGGTTGTGTGTGAGTCTGGTGTTCCCTAGTTCCTTGTGGGATCATGCTCATCTAGGGGGAAGCAGTGGTGTTGAGATATTGAAGAACACACTGGTCTATGGTTGGGTGGAACATTGCAGCCCTATAGCTACTTGCAGGACAACTTCATCGTTCAAGATAAGTATCTCCGTTATGTTGTTTTTTTCCATGAATTTCCTATGAATTGTTATGTTCTTGTGGAACGCTTATTGACGATGAAGTAGATGTTTACTTGTGCTTATTTCCTGCATTTTATCTTTGTTTATGCCTTAGATGTTTTATGCATTTTGACTAAGTCCTTGGAGGCTAGAAAATCCCGAGTGGAAAGTCAGTTTGCAGCTGATCCAAGTGTTTCCACACCCTGAGATTTGGAGCGGAGGGTGGAAAACACCATCGGAGCAGATTGTGGGGTTTTCGACTTTTGGGATTTGCATGCGGAAGGCATAAGTCGGAAGCGTAGAAGGTCTCTAAGGAAGAAAGATTGATTTTTCGATATCCAAGATTTGCATGCGAAAGGTGGGAAGCGCAAAGAGGAAAAGTGCAGGAAAGTGCTAAGGAAAGGTTAAGTTTTTGCATTCCGAGTTTCACGGCGAAAAGGCTGAAGGCTGAAGGCGAAAGGTGGAAAGTCCATTGAGATGTTTCTTCACACTTTTATGTTTCCGATTTCTAATTTTTGAGTGTGGAAGACAAAAGGTGGAAGGCAGAAAGGCTGTCAGATGTTTCTTCTCACTTTCATGTTTCCGATATTCGAATTCCGAGTGCGGAAGGTGAAAAGTAGAAGTGTGGAAGTGAAAGGTTGGAAAGACGCCTTGTCGAAAATTGAAGTTCTGATTTTCAACTTTCGAGGTCGATAGTGCAGAAGCGAAGGTGCGGAAAGGGAAAGGTTAGTTCGGAAATGGCCATTTTGGATGCAGAATGGATAACTGAAGGGTGGAACGACTAGTATAGTGGTTCTAAGCCTGATATGAATGTTGGAGAATAAGTTAACGTCCATACCCAATGTTTATAAAAAGAACAAAGAGGTTCTTTAAGCAAAAAAATTTAATAATTTTCATTATGGGGTATGGGGATGTTACTGTGTGGTATTAGAGCTAATGGTTGCAATATTGGGCCTAGATGGGCGATGTGAATAGTTTCCAGGACTATTGGTTGCAAAATTGCAGCTAACTGTGTTTTATTTTTTTTTAAATTATCATGTATCTAACAAATATGTCTGTTAACAATTTTTTTCAGATTCATAGTGCATATTAGAAAGGTGGGTTTTTAAGCTCAAGCCATGAGAACCTACAACAGGAATGATATATGATATCCCCATGGGTATGAGGAAGATGTTATGAGTGAGAACGAGAATCGAAAATGATGAAACCAAGTCTAATGGAAGGAGATATCAGGATACCCCGCCATATTTTGTAGCCACCATGAGAAGCCTAAGGGTGGAAATGTAGAGTTACAGAGTAGACAATGAAAAATTGGTTAAGGCTAAGAAGATCAGTATCAGCTGAACGCAGCCATGCTAAAGGGTTTGACATACTTGCAAAGAAGGATAGACTCTAGGCATGGGATGGTAAATCCAGAAGGAAGTAAGAGCAGCACTAGAAGAAGGAGAAGGACTTCTAGTGGGTCATCTGACTCGAAAGAATCCAGTGGGTGTTCAAGCTCTTATTCTCACAAGAGCAAGAGAAAGAGGCGCCACAGGAATAACTCTCGAGATGAATTTAAGAAGGATAAACATCCTACCTTTAATGGTGAAATAAACACTGGTCAAAAAGCTGGGGCTTGACTTCTTGGGATGAGGAAGTATTTCCAAGTCCATGACTATTCAGGAAACATGAAGGCAAGGGTTGCCATTTTCAATCTGAATGGAAGGGCATCCATTTGGTGGGACCACCTCAAACAGGTGAAGAGGATCAATGAAAGAAGACTTAAGTGGAAACAATTCAAGAAGTACTTCAAGCAGAAATACCTCTCTAACATGTATTATGATGACAAAATTAAGGAATTCCATGAGCTGAGATTCGGACATCAGACAATGGAATAATATGCCAATAAGTTCTTGGAGTTGTTAATATATGTCAGGTACATCCAAGATGAGAAGGTGAAGATCCAGTGTTTTCTGAGTGGATTAACTCAATCTTACAAAGACCGAATTGCGTTTGATGAGCCTAGGACGTCGGAAGAGGCCATCAAAAAGTAAGTATTGTTATGACCAGAACAAAGGCAAGCCTGATCATCATAAGGCTTGGAAAGAAAAGAAGAATGAGAAGTTTGAAAAAAGAAAGAAAGGATTCAAACCCTCCAACTTTAGGATCCACCAGCAAAGGAAACCATCATAGATTGTAAATCGACCATCCAGAGTGATGGGGGAAAAGCCAAGATATCCACAACAGAATAGAGAACCTCTCAAATGCTGGAGGTGTGGAGGACCCCATTTGCGCAAGAATTGTCCACTTGATAATGAGTATGTAAGGCCAACTTACAATGTTTAGGCCCACTGAGACTGTTGTTTAGGTGGCAAGGACAGTCCGTAGGATTTATGCAGTGTTAGAGGACTAACAGGAAGATCACCAGTCCACTATGGTTGAGGTTGCATGTAAGATTTTTGAGCAATATGTTTCTTTTTTTATTGGCCCTGGTTCTACTCACAACTATATTACTCCTAGAATAGTTGAGATTTGTGCTTTTAAGAAATTAAAGCATAATAAGTCATGGTTAGTTCAACTAGCCACTGGGACCAAGAGGAAGGTCAGTGAGATTGTGGAAAATTTTCCATTAGAGATGAATGGGTTAGTGACTTATGCATATCTGAATGTTCTGCCACTTGGTTCCTATGACATTCTCATTGGATTGGATTGGTTAGAAGCACACAAGGTAAAGCTTGACTGTTACAAAAATACTTTTGAATGCATGGATGAAGAAGTACACCCAAGAGTGGTAAGAGGCATTCCAAAAGTGGTTTCTGTTAGGTAGATTTCAGCCATGCACCTGAAGAAGTTATGTAGGAAAGGTTTCCAATTATATGCAGCCCATGTTTTGGAGGTAGCAGAGAATGAAACTCTGAGGTTGGAGGATTTTCATGTTCTATAGGAATTCAGGGATGTTTTTCCCGATGATGTCCCAAGACTTCCTCAAAAGAGGGATATTGATTTTACCATTGACCTTGTCCCAGGGGCAACATCAGTGTCTAAGGAACCCTACAGGATGACCATGCCACAGTTTTTAAAACTGAAGATGCAGCTCCAGGAATTGTTCGAGAAAAATTATATCAGGTCGAGTGTCTCTCCTTGGGGAAAACCAGTTCTTTTTGTAAAGAAGAAAGATGGTACACTCAGATTGTGTATTGATTACAGATAGATGAACCAAGTCACATGGAATAACAAGTATCATTTACCCCAAATTGATGATATTTTCAATCAAATGAGAGGGAAAAAGGTATTCTCCAAGATTGACTTGAGGTCTGGTTACCATCAGGTAAGATTCAAGGATGAAGACATTCATAAGACAACCTTTAGAACAAGGTATGGACACTATGAGTTTGTCGACGTTCCATTTGATCTCACAAATGCACCAACTATATTTATGTGCCTTATGAATAGTGTTTTCAATGGGTATTTGGACAAATTTTTTCCTATCTTCCTTGATGGCATTCTTATCTATTCTAAGAACGAGGAAGAGGATGAAGAACACCTCAAGATTGTTTTGTAATCATTGAGGGAGCATAAGTTGTATGCCAAGTTGAGTGAGTGTGACTTCTATAAAGATAGAATTCATTACTTGGGCCAAATAATATCAAATGAAGGCATATTTGTGGACCCTGAAAAGATTGAGGCCATCATGAATTGGCTGACTCCAAGGAGTGTGATAGATGTAAGGTCTTTTATGGGACTTGTAGGATATTATATGAGATTCATTGAAGGATTCTTGAAGGTTGCACATCCTATCACTTCTTTGCAAAGGAAGGGGATGAGATTTGAATGGAAACCTAAATGTGAGGGAAGCTTCTAGCAGTTGAAGAATCTTCTCACAAGTGCACCCATTCTAAAAAATTGCAGACCCAGAAAAGGAATTTGTGGTGTGCACTGATGCATGCGGTCAGGGACTTGGAAGAGTTCTTATGCAAGAAATCCATGTGGTATGTTATGAGTCTAGGAAGTTGAAAGATCGTGAGAAGAATTATGCCACTTATGACTTAGAACTTGCAGCCATAGTACATGCTCTCAATACGTGGAGGTATTACTTAATGGGAATAAAGTTTGTGTGAAGGACATACCACTATGGTTTGAAGTATTTGTTTGATCAACCAACAGTAAATGCTAGACAAGCTAGATGGTTGGAGTTTTTATGTGAGTTTGATTTTGAAATCAAACACATAAAAGGGAAGGAGAATAAAGTAGTTGATGCACTCAACAGGAAAGCGCATGAAATGCATGTGGCATCTTTTAGTGTTTTCCAATCAGATATGAGAAAGATGACTATGAATCATACTGCTGAAGATGAGTTGTATGTGCAGGTCAAGGATAAATTGCAGCAGCAGAATTTTGAGAAGAGATATGAGGGATATAAACTGGAAGAAGATGGGCTTCTTACCTATAAGAACAGAATTTATATTCCACGGGTAGCATATTCGAGGAGAGTTGTTATGGATGAGATCCATCAAGCTCCATATTCTGGTCATCTAGGATATCAGAAGATAATTGCTACAGCCAGAAAGTGGTATTTCTAGCCAGGAATGAAAAAGGATATTGTTGAATACATTTCAAGGTGCATGAAATGTCAGCAGGTGAAGGTTGAGCATCAACACCCAACACGTTTGCTGCATCCTTTGCCAGTTCTAGAATGGAAGTGGGAATTTATTTCCATGGACTTCATTACATGTTTTCCAATGACTTGGAGACAACATGATTCTATCATGGTTGTGGTGGATAAGTTAACAAAGGCAACACATTTTATACCTGTTAAGTCCACACATAAGACATATGACATTGCAAAATCTTCATGAACGAGATTTTCAAGTTTCATGGATTGCCTAAGGCAATAGTTTCTGATAGGGATGCCAAGTTCACTTCTAGTTTTTGGAAGGGTTTCTTTGCATATTTGGGCACGAAACTCAATTTCAACACTACTTACATCCTCAGACTGATAGTCAGACAGAGAGGGTATATCAAGTGTTGGAAGACATGCTCTGCATGTATGTGATGGACAAGCCAACAAAGTGGGAAGAATACTTACACTTGGTAGAGTTTACATACAACAATGGACATCAAGCATCCTTGGGGATGAGCCCATATGAAGCTTTGTATGGCATGAGTTGTAGGACACCTGTGACTTGGGATAATCCCGTGAACAAGATTGTGCTTGGTCCATAATTGCTCAAGGAGATGGAGCAGGAGGTCGCAAAGATCAGGCAGAATCTGAAGGCATCCCAGGACAGACATAAGAGCTATGTTGATAAGCATAAAGTGCACAGATAATTCTGTGTTGCGGATCATGTTTATCTAAGAGTGAGGGAAAAGAAGAGTTCTTTGAAGCTTGGAAGCTGTGACAAGTTGTCCCCTAGATATTGTGGACCTTTTGAAGTGCTTGAAAGAATAGGGCTAGTTGCATATAGACTTGCATTGCTTGCTAGCATTAGAGCTCATGATATTTTTGTGTTTCTTTGCCTAAGAAATATGTACATGACCCTAACCATGTGATTGATTGGTATGTGTGGTACCCGAGGGAGAGTTCAAAATCGATCCAATGCACATCCTCGACAGGAAGGTCACCATGCTCCGGAACCGAGCCATAGGGCAGGTAAAGGTGCAATGGGAGCACTATGGTCATGAAGAGGCTACCTGGGAGATGGAGGATGCCATGTGATTGACATGTCCATTTTTGTTCTATTCTGTAGAGCACTGAGGATAATGTCAGTGTGGCATTTTTGTTCAATTCTATAGAGCACTGAGGATAATGTCAGTGTGGCATTTTTGCTCAATTTTGTAATCAGTGAGGACAGTACTAATTGAAGGGGGATGGGAATGTAACACCCCGGTTTTGACCCCATGGTATTTTGATCATACATGATGTATATATTGTATTGAGATCATGGCATGTATCTCAAGGCCAAGGACTTGTCATTGATCTGGTGTTTGTATAGGTGATCAAGGATGATGCCTAAGGTGACAGTGCTAAGTCAAGCACAATATATATTCAATATATCATGTAACTATGCAATTTAATAAAATACCACAGCTAGTTATGGAACTACAACATGAAAGAGATGGGGGCATGATCTCACAAGGAATAGGGTGGGGGAGTTGGTCAAACCTGTGAGCCTTAGGGTGTGGCTAGATGTTAATAGGAGAACCTATGAACCCAATCTACCTTTTGTTCTCTGTCCTCAATCATTTATTCTACCAGAAGGTGGTTGAGGCAGTTAATGCCTTAGGCAGAGCAAGGCATGGAGTCAAATTGCTCGTCTGAGAAAATCTGCGTAGACCTGCAACCTAGGAAGGCGTGTTCTTGCTTCTGCAGCAAGCAAGCACGTGAATGCATGTGTAGACCATTCTCCTTAGTCACATTTTGCTCTAGGGTGGTTGTTCATTCTTTCCACTTTCATTCACGGGGGTGGTCTCACGTGTTTTGCTCTGGTGATGTTCTTCATTCGAGTTGTTCATTCATCCCGTGGATGTTTTTCCTTCATGCTGGTTGTTCACCCTGGTCATTAACCAGTAGAGAGAGAACTGTGTTATGTTCAGGGGGTGTTTTACATGTTGGTTACCAACCTTTGTCAAGCAAGGGAAGAGAAGATCCCTCGTTTTTGTGAGCAAGTGTGGTCATCTGTGGGTTTCCCAACATGGGTATTTTCCTACAGAATAAATCTGTTGTTGCAATGTTTTTTTCCCGTGTACAGTGAGAATCCTGTTTGTTGGTTTAACAGTGTGGTTGTTGTGTTGTGTACCCTGGGATTTGGGTCTGATTGGTTTACAAGACTGAGGAGTGGAAGAGAAGAAGAATGGGCTTGTTAACCTAGTGTTGGAGGAACCTCAATAAAAGATAAGAGTGGCTGGTAGACCCTTACTCCATTCCCTAAAGAGCACTAGAAGGGAGGCATAGCCCAAGGTACTTTTGAGCTGAGAAAGGGATGCTACCTTGTGTTGGGTTGCAGGTAATGTGGATGCCATGCCAGATAGATATTGTGGGGGTGTCCTTATCTCTTGAGTGAGCCACTAGCTTGGTAATTTTACCTTTCCACTACCTTAGCATCCTGTAAACACGAGGGAGATTGGCTTGGCCTTGGGGCATGTTAACCCAATTGGATCTTGGCTTGGCTGAGTCTTGTTTTGCATCGGCCTTATGTGTAATCCTTGGCCGGACAACGTGTTAACTCAACTGTGAGAGATGGCTTGGTCTTGGGGCCTGTGAACCCATATGGTTTCTTGGCTCATCCTTAATGCAAGTGTTGGCTTGATAAGCCTACAACCTATTAACCCAACTAGGTGTTGGATTGGCTGGACAATCTAATAAATCCAACTAGGTGTTGGCTTGACTATGTGTTGAAAATATATGGTTGTGTGTGAGCCTGTTGTTCCCTAGTTCCTTGTGGAATTATGCCCGGCTCGGGAGTGGCAGTGGTGTTGAGAGATGAAAGAACAAACTGGATTATGGTTGGGTGGAATGTTGCAGCTACATAGCTAGTTGCAAGACAACTTCATGCTTCAAGATAAGTATCTCCATTATGTTTTTTTTTTTCATGAATTTCCTATGAATTGTTATGTTCATGTGGAATGCTTATTGACATTGAAGTAGATGCTTACTTGTGTTTATTTCCTGCATTTTATCTTTGTTTATGTCTCAGATGTTTTATGCATTTTGACTAAGTCCTTGGAGGCTAGAAAACCATGAGTAGAAAGTCAGTTTGCAGCTGATCCAAGTGTTTCCGCACCTCGGGATCTGTAGCAGAGGGCGAAATATGGGGGGTAGAAGAAAGAAGTTCCATCGGAGCAGATTGTGGGGTTTTCGACTTCTGGGATCTGCCTACGGAAGGTGGAAGTCAGAAGCGTAGAAGGGTTCTAAGGCAGAAAGATTGATTTTATGATTTCTGGGATCCTCCTACGCAAAGCAAGAAGCAGAAAGTGGAAAAGCACAGGAAAGTGCTAAGGAAAGGTTAAGTTTTCGTGTTTCAAGTTTCGTTGCAGAAAGGTGGAAGGCTGAAGGCGGACGACAGAAATTCTGTCAAGGTGTTTCTTCGCACTTTTATGTTTCCCATTTCTTATTTTCGAGTGTGGAAGGCAAAAGGCGGAAAGGCCATCAGATGTTTCTTCGCACTTTCATGTTTCCGGTTTTCGACTTCCGAGTGCGGAAGGAGGAAAGTGGAAGTGCGGAAGTGGAAGGTTGGCAAGACGCCTCGTCAAAAATTGATGTTTTGATTTCTGACTTCCGAGGTTGGCAGTGCGGAAGCGGAGGTGTAGAAAGGGCAAGGTTAGTTCAAAAATGGCCATTCTGAATGCAGAATGGATAACTGAAGGGCGAAACAACTGGTATAGTGGTTCTAATCCATAGATGAAGGTTTGAGAATAAGTTAACGTCCATACCTAGTGTTTATCAGAAGATCAAAAAAGTTCTTTAAGCAATTTTTTTTAATAATCCGCATTACGAGGTATGGGGACATTACAAATGTATGGTTGATAAATGTATAACTTCTATTTTAAATGATTAATATAATTTAAAAACACGTTAAAAATTTATATTAAAAATTAAAATTTACATAACCAATTTTTTAATAAGGAAATAATTATATTCATCATTAAATTATTTATAATAACAATTAAAAAAATATCACATGTTATATGTTAGTATTTTCTAAATATTAAAAAATAGTTTAAATTTTTTAATGATAATATTAAATTAGTAAATTACTATGTATGTATGTCTAGAGTATGGGTAATGAAATTAATTAAACTATGATAAAAGTTTATACGAGCGAATGAAATTAATTAAACTTCAAACAAAGTTTGTTTAAGATTTTACAAGCCTATGGTGTTACCTTATTTTTTTGGTAGGTAAAATGTTTGATTTTTTTTTTTCAAAGTTAATATGGACGTTAAGAGTAAGTCATTTTCCACGGGAAAACCAACAATACTTCCCCACATTAGTGGATGGTAGAGGTGGTAAACCGCCGGCCATCCTCACAGAAGGCCTAACCCCAAAGGACTCAAAGCTTGAACCCGTGACCTCTCCCCGAACCAAGAGAGTGTGCGCACGTCTTACCAATTGAGCTAACCCTTGGGGCTAAGTTTTGTTAAGATTTTACATACCTATGATGTTACCTTATTTTTTTGGTAGGTAAAATACTTGATTTGTTTTTTCAAAGTTAATATGGACGTTAAGAGTAAGTCATTTTTTACGATCAAATTTATGATGGAATGGAAATATGATGATATTCTTCCAAACATTTTGTTTTATGAATGTGTAATGTTTTATTCTTTGATATTTAGTAATTAAAATTTTAAATGTGATTAATTTTACCATTTATTTGTTTATTCTTTGTTGGATTTGGTTGGACTTATTAAGATTACTTTTAGGTGAACATTTTGAATATACTTGTATATGAATAGTATATGAATTTTACTTTTAATTGCACCGAAAGAAATGAGGTGCTTTCCAACACAGTATGGGAGAGATCATGTCACGTTATGCTCGCCGACATAAATAAAAAAATATTAAAAAATATAAAATGAAAAATATAAATTACATATCTATCAGGTACAGGATCCAAATGGTAAAAAAATATACACCTCAAGAAATTGGATCCCTATCTGTGCTTGATAGATCTGAGTTTAAATGGATCTATGCTAGTTTTATTAATAGTGATGAATATGTGATTTCATTTGAGCATGAAAAGTAATTTGGAATGTCGTACGTGAATACTAGTTCAATTTATGGAATGTGGTACATGAATGCTAGTTCAATTCATATTGTTAATGTTGAACTAGTATAATAATTGATGCAAAATAATATATGTGCTTATTTACATGTCATTTTGGCGATATATATTGTCACTTGTAACAATTAGATGTGTCATTTAAGAAGATATATGTTGTTAGTCAGCTAACCTACATACGAATAGACTATGGGATAGTCAAACTCTTGTAGTGTCAAGGTACCTTGGATTGTCTTAGACACCAGGAGGATAAATATATGATATCATTTTTTTAATGAATTACATTATGATTACTAAGCATTGCTTTGATTGTGGGTGAGAGTGAGTTTTGTAAGGCCCCATAGTTTGCCTAAAGTGGTTGTTCAATGACATGACTCTTAGAACAATGATTACACGGTGTAATTGACGAAGGGTGTTGACCCTAGTGATATTGGGGGGTGGGGGCGTTTGCCTCTATTTATCTTCTAAAACCCAGAGCCATCGAAGGGTATGTTGAGAATGCTCCCCTAGACATGTAACAGTGATTGTTGGTTTCCTATTAGGGAACTTGGTTGACGTAGTCAACACTTCCACTAAGGTTTCTATCTATGGTTAGGGTGATATAGCCAACACCATGGCATATTGTAGTAGAGGATAGGATGTAGAGGTCAGGGATGGGAGCAGTGATGACTAGGTATGTGGAATACTTGAGGATACATATGAGACCCCAATGGCATTGAATGGGGTTATTATTATAAACATTCATGGTTGTATGCCTATTTTATTGGTTGCATTTATAGGTTTAAATTTTAATATTTTTGAATGATGAATGATGCATTATTAAAGTGCCACATGTTGATTTCTAGCAAATAAAAAAATACATTAGGGTCATTGGATGTTGAATATTAGAACCCATGCGATAGGTGTGTGCACAAGCCATGTATGCACACCTTGCACCAATGAATTAGTATATTTGGTTAATGTGGTATTTAGTAGTAATTAGATTGAGATTTAAATGTATTATCATCTCTTGTGTATATTATAAATATGTGATTTCATGGTTTAAAATAAATCTTGACATATTTGATATGTTCTAGATTTAATTTAATTGATTGGATTGTCGAATTGTTACAAATGTATATGTAATAAAAATGTCCTTAAGATATTACTTACATGTATAAAAGTACATACATAATATAATAGATTATATGTGAAATGCCTTCATTAACTTTATGTGTTGGGAGGATATTTATGTGATAATGGGATAGATAAGATTTGCATATATTCTAAATATGTTGTTTTATTGTATTTAAAGTGAATTCATGTAAAACAAGACTTGAGAAGGATTTTTCGGAAGAGTCTGAAAGAGTACGAAGAACTCTTGGAAGAAATACTATGGATTTATGTGCATCGCTATTCTTCCAGGTGGATCATTGTTTTTAGAGCCACATGCACTGAGGACCAAGAAACCGATTCTTGGAGATAGGATACTAGCAAGGCTCCTAATTGGTGGGGTGGGGTAGTGTAATTGACATTGATGAGGGAGAAGATTGAGACTGGCTTGTTGTAGTTGGATTTCTTCACCATCCTTGTAAGAGGTCAAGGTCAAATTCTATTTATAGAGGTGTTTTCTTGTGAATTTAAACTACTACTTATGGAGGTATTTTTATTATAAATTTAAATCGTCTATGTAGATTATTGTTGCTACATGTGTTTTTCTAATATTTTAAGCTACGTGAATCATAAATAAAATAATATTCATGCTATGATGAAGGAATAGGATTTATTGTGTAAAACTTACTCTCAAATAGTTAAACTCTTAAAACGAAAAGCAAAAACTAAATATCATTATGAAAATGGGTAAATTAAACAAATTTTAAATAAATTGTAGTTAAAAGATAATACCTTATCAAAAATTAGTAAACCTTGATAGATAATACATAATATGTAATCTTTCTAAAACACATTAAAATATTTTTAAAGTAGTGGATCATCATTCAACTACTCTACTAGATCGATGGACAAACACATTGAAACACATTGAAATCCACTTGAAGTTGCACGATCCTTATTAGTCTGTGCCATCAGGCTGTAGGGACTCTATGAATCGGCTTGCCGCCGTTTACATTAGTCTTTGCACAGAAACCAAGTATTTTGCACTGAAACCAAGTATTTAACCAAATTTTTATGCAGATCTCGTTTACTATAGCCTTTATCTCGACCAATGAAAATGTTTCGACCGTTATATTGGCCAATCAACAACTTAGACCTCTTATTTGGCCTCAAATCTAGGCCATTTTCACTTTTTACGTTTCGAACTTAGGGTTAAAGTACCAAAACATCATTGAGATTTAATTGATAGATTAAATAAATTAATGCTATAGCATTAGTTAGCAAACATTAAATGTTAGCCATAATATAATTTTTTGTTTACATTTCATTCTGGTTGGATCGCTGGATTCCTACATGTTTGCCATGTGTTTACCTCCATGTATTCTCGGTGTACTCATTTCATACTCATTTCCACTGCCTCTACCTACCACTCACTCCCATAGCCTCTTCAGCGCTTCAAACCTAGAACATTGCTTACAATTATCATAAAGGGAAGGAGGATCTGCAATATGAGGCCACCCACTGGGATCGCCTCTTCACTACTTCAAACCTATTTCAAAACATTGCTTACAATTATCATAAAGCAAGGGCCTGAGGATCTTCAATATGAGGTTGGGGGATCTGAGGTTGGAGGATCTGCAATCACATAGCTCTGTAAGTTCTTTAATTTCATAGCTCTGTAAGTTATTTCAATATTTCATTGTAAAAATAGATTACTATATTTTCAATTTATGTCTGTTGAATGTGCTTATTCAATCTCTCACACAGAATACTAGTTTTGCTTACTTTTCTGAACAAAATTCAAAGGAGAAAGCCAACAAACTAATCAGCTATCAAGAATCAGTGACTAATTTATCAATTCTCCTCGAACAATATATCTTTGGTCGGTTCCCTCATCGGATAGTTCGCTCCAAATTGATGAGAAGATATTCGCCTTTGACAAAATGCTAGTTTTTTGCTCTCCATACCATCCTGCTCAACTCCATGCCAATTGCCTCAAAACACACAGAAAAAAAATGGAATAAGAATAATAAAAATTGTTGGAAATGGGTTTAGTTTTAATCATAGTAAAATTGGAACAAGAATTAATGAAAAAAAGACTTACTGGTTGAGTTGCAGGTTGAATCCTGGCTAAAACTTGCTTAGTTTTACCTTGGGCGTCTTCCCTGGTTACCCTTATCCAAGTTTTAAGCCAAAAGAGTAAAGGAAAACTTTAGGAATAGCTATTTGCGAGAGAAATATCGTAAGTAAGTAAATACCGACCATTGAAGCCAGAGTCGAAGTAGGTGAATGAGCTCGCGTCCTTTTCGCTTATTGAAAAGAATGCATCAGATGGATGCCCGGGCATTGAGAGTGAAGGATGGATATTTAGGCCTGACACACTATCTCTAGCTAGATAGAGGCCCAGACATAAATAAAGGGAGGCGAACCAGAGTGGAGTGGTGACAGAGCCATAAGCTAGTATGCTATTATGTAATTCCTGCAATATTAAGGCATCTAACATATAGACTCTTGATTTTTGGCTAGACATTTGCTATGGACTATAACTCACAAAAAAAAAATTAGGCTTTACACTAAATGTAACAGGATTTGATATAATTGCTAATGAATTTTGAGAATTATCTGCTAAGTGACTATTGCAATCTTTACACTATGTTCATTGTAGCCTTGCACGGATAGATATGGAAAACTAGTGGCACTCTGGCCCATTGAGAAACATATTCTAATGCATATGTGAATGTAGAAGTATTTTCGTCGTGCATATATGAATGGAGAAGTATTTTCATCACCCAGCATCTGCAAATCATATAAATGACTCTAATGTTTAATTAGAAGGTTCTAAAGCTCCATTCATGTATCATGGCAATTTCACTCTCTCGGGGTGTTTAGCTTACAATGACAAATGCAGCAAGCAAGATATCCAACAAAATGCAAGGGCTGGATCTGGATAGCATGCTCCTCACTCACATATGGTAAGTTCATTTGCGACCTTCTTTTAATATCTACAAATTTTCTTAACACATTTGAAAATCTCATTCTAGAATTCTGAAAGAGCCATTCTATTTTTTGTTACAATCATTAATTTTTTCATGACTATTTGATTTGTACAGATCCAAGAATACAGAGACACAATAACATGCATAGTAAGAAAAAGAGTCACTTTCTAAGCATGGTGCAGTCTTTGAGGGGAGAAAGAAAGATTATCTACTTGCCATTCGATGTGATGCTGCAATATCATGTATTGAAACCTGCCCTACTTATCTGAACCAGATAAGAAACAGAGAAGTATGGTTGGTAAATAAATTATGGAAAAAGCATTTTATCATCTTACAATGGTGCCAGCCCTGGATAAAATTGAAGATCGGATGTTGTCGGTAGGTCGAGGTAAATCCTTCTGTCGGCTCAGGTGCTGCTGGTTGTTATGCCTTCGCTACCGCGGGCTCAGATGCTTCCCATAAAGTGGTTAAAAACTCAGAAAAAACTAGTAACTATACTGTTTGGATTTTGAACTACGAGATCTGCTGAATCATTTGTTGGACGAGAGTCTGGATATCGAAATGAAATTTCTTGCTGGCCAACCACACTGTTCAACCAACCCCAGACCAGATCATGCGAGAAAGAAAAAGGCATCAATGGCTACCATGTAATAGACCGAAGGTAAGATACTACAAGTTAATTTATTTCCAGTAATCTTCTTGCCTAGCAAGGACTGATATCTATAATGGCGAAGAATGCGTTGGGCCGTTTCATAGGAACTCACTATACCATTGATAAAGTTTCTCCGCCTTCACAATTTTGATGAATGGTGCGTCACACTGAACTCTAATACTCTGTAGAGTTTCTTGGTCTTTCATCACTTGAACTTTACCTTTGAAATAAGAAATACATAAATCCATGCTACCAAGTCTAACTCAACACAAGGCTAAAGCATGGAACAACTCAAGATTATTCACATTTGAACACGGATACCTGTGAACCCGTAACCCTAGATATCACTTGGGTGATACATTGCCTTCAAGATGTATTTAACAACGCGTGTCTCTCATGCCATATAAACACTACACATCGCCGACAAGCTTTCAGACGTGTGCATGAACGAGAACTCATTTAAATCTTCGAATAAGGTTTAGTTCATTGGGGTAATGTCATGCATACTTTAATTTACTATATTAAATACTTATTAAGCCGTAGAATATACATATACTTACATTTAATATCATACCAACATGTAACGTATTATATAGTCGGGTTTTAGAAATGTATTACCTCATATT
Organism: Pseudotsuga menziesii; assembly: GCA_001517045.1. Classification (NCBI taxonomy): domain Eukaryota; kingdom Viridiplantae; phylum Streptophyta; class Pinopsida; order Pinales; family Pinaceae; genus Pseudotsuga; species Pseudotsuga menziesii. The sequence goes on from LPNX011173233.1 coordinate 38,335, forward strand.
CAACATTAAATGATCGCCCATTCCTGAATGAAGACATTCTTGTTTTGAAAACATGTTGGATGCACTTTATCCATTAGATTGACAAGGTCGCCATTCAAGACGAGAACTCCTTGCCAAATAGAATTCCAGAATATTTACAATTCTTCACGACATTCTTTCTAGTCAATGTGGAAAAGTTGTTTCCTACTATAAGCACGCAACTAGATTCCAAAGTATAATAATAAATTTTTATATAAATATCCAATTTTATATAAATATGCATGCCACATTTACTTCTGAATAAAGGTAAATTCATATATAGGATTCAAATAACAACCAGTTTAAGGAAAAGCTAAAAATGAATAACAAATAACTCAAAAAAATTGTCGTATCTTCCAACATCGATCCCATCAAATATATAAAACTCTAGTCCCAAGCCAAGGCGCTGAGATCGTCACCAGTCAAGGCCATGCATGGGCAATAAAATCACTTAAATAGGCGATCTACATTTTTAACTAAAATGTGCATTCATTGTGGATTTGCATCCATGAAAAAGTTATATATTACTTATACATTGGTAAAAAGTTATATATTACTTATACATTGGTTTAAAAAGTATTTGGTTTCATAGACACGTTGCCTCTTTACCAAATCTTCCTAATAGAACAACGACTCTTACCAATATCTAATAAATAATTTAACACTTTTCCAACATTAATGGGTGGTTTTTATGTGACACAAAGTAAACACGAAAATATTTTCAATGTGGGGCAAACCCTAACTTGGAATTAAAGGGAAGTGTAAAACTATGTTGGTTTGATAATCAAAATATTTATTAGTGCGCACCTTAAATACGCCCTCGGGAGGCTTAAATCAAGGTTCATGATATTTAGGTAAGGAATCTGTCAACACTGAGCAGGTAGTAGGGTCACTGGAAACAACCACGCCTATTCTAGCAAACTATAATGGCACGTTTTCTTTAAAAATAGACTATTCTTACCTCTTTGCTTATCGTATCCGTGTTTTTGAGGAGCAACTTCACTCGTCCTCGACAAACTATTATTTTCTTTGCATATGGCTCCTTTCCTAGAGAATTATGGCCAGATGAATCAACTCTCGACTCAATTCTGTCTTGGTGGATATGTAGTCAAAAAATTGTTTACTTCCATGTTATTGAACAATTTGCCATTGTAAAATGGGCAGGCTGGGAAACGCTAAAACTGTCTGCTTTCCAGACATCTGGCCTGTGCAATTCGCTATAATTTCTAGAAGAATGTAACTCCTCCTTGCACATTGTTGTTGTTTTTTACCCTCCCCTTGTTTAAACACTCAGAAGCGTAGTGGCCATTTTTATTGAATTTGAAGATCATTTTTCTTTCAGCTACCTTTTGTTTGGCTTGATCTTTCCATGCTTTATTGTAACAGAACATCTTGGAACACTAACTAGCAAATGACACAGAATCTCTTCTTCTGTGAACATCAGGTTGCGTACAGAATAAATATAAACACTAGCTTATTAGGAGCATAATGTCATGGAATATAAAGGTATGCATGCCATAATTGCACTTAGAGAAGCAAAACAAAATACTTTATTGAGGTTATTCAGAAAATTCTGAAAAATCTTCTTATTTGCATCTTCTTTAGACAGATGCGAAAAACATGACTTCCATTCCATCCCGAGTTTCCTGGAGAAGCAATCGAAACTCCGCCAAAAGGTGCTGTTGCTGCCGCAACCGTCTCCCCGATTTTAGTTTTCGCTTAAACTCTGGGACCCCTCCTCTTCATTGTTTACTTAGATCGATTGTTAAAAGCTTGGCGCCTTTGAGCATATCTTTGCGTTTGAGGTTGATTTCCTGCCTTTGTGCTTGTTTCTTTCAGTCAGCTCGAGTCGTGCGATCCGTTTTTTAATGCCCATAGAGTGTGAAAGTTTGCCTTAGCGAAGAAAATTGATGTTTTGCCCGCAATTGGGCCTCAGCGCTGTTCGTTTTCTCTTTGGATCGGGCCTCTTTTAGAAGAAGTCGCATTCTGTCTCACCCGCCGTTGCGGCTCCTAGACCAAAGTCTCCGCCCGATTGAAGTGTCGCCCGACGCCCGATTCGTGGTCGTAAATCGCGTGCTCCAGAGTTCCGGCTCACCCGCCGTTGCGGCCGGAAGGGGGAAGTCGGCCTCCAATTCGTTTGTCATCCGACGTCCGACCTACCGCTCCCGTCGCCTGTCTCCGACCTGCATTCCGTCCACTGTTGCGGGTGGCAGAGCTGTTCAGCTTCCGACCCACTTCCCTCCGTCGCCCGATTTCCTATGGTGCCTACATTTTCACTCCCCCTCTTCTGGCGCTCCTCCGCCGTTGCGGCTCCTGGAGCCTTCTCCCACCCAGTGCAGAAACCTTGTCTCATCCAATCCAAGTACTGCCCGACTGCCGATTCATTTTACCATGAAGTTTTCGCCCGGATGAACCAGGCCAGCTTTTGTGGATTTTTTCACCATAGTTAAAATATTTCGATGCCCAATGTCTCAAGTTAGTGGATAATGTCTTAAATTGTATGCAGGGAGAATCACATGGATCGCTAGAGCGGCCTACGGCGAGGAAAAGGACAACCCAAGTGGATGACAGAGGTGCCGATGAGGCGTTTTCAGCAGTTACTATCAGAGGGTAAAACGCCTACTGAAATGATTGAAGAAAACGCAGCGACCAGAGCAGAAACTGAATCGTCAAGGGCGCTGAAAGGTCATGCGCTGAGGGGAACTGAGAGGACAGAGTTGTAGTTTAAATAGTGGGAATGAAGACTGGAAAAAGGGGCTTTTTCCCTTAGAAAATTTTGTAATTGTTGGCTTGTAAGAGGAACTACTTCGTCTTGCTAAGTAAACTGCAATTTTGTCTGCTGGAAAGAGTAAAGAAGTGGAATGTACCAATGCAATTCGATGAATAATGTTGAAGATGAACTATTTCGTTTTCAGCTGTATTTCATTTGCTGTAAGAATATTTGATGTTTTGAACCTACGTTCTTGTTAATTATTCTTCAGTAGTTTTCTGGGATACATTTTTCACTAAGAGCAATAAATATTGTTATAAAATAATCGGCTATCTGGTTATTTGAATATTTGTAAGCTTTCATGTGCTGTAGGAGAAGTATCAGCTATCTGTGAATTTTCTTACCGTTTGTGATATTGTATTGCTCAGTCAGGATGATAATCTCGCTCCCTAGGGATAGTTTAGATAGTTAGTTATTTCTGTCCGTATCTGGTTTGGTTGCTTGTGAGCATAAGACGAGAGGTAAGAACCTGCGCATCACTTTGTGACCGCTCCCTGCACTTAGACTAGCCTGCATTTAGTTAGGCACGTGCATATCATTCATTTAAGTCAAAATACAAAAACTAGGTAGCCGGACTGCAAACCGGATGGATTCCCTATACCAAACAGTCAGCGGGCTAGTTGGGAACGCTGATTGGGGAGAATCCCTTACTGTTGCCGCCTGCGAATTTCCAGGCCTCAACAGTTTTGGCGCTAGAAGGAGGGCCGCCAATGCATGGCTGGCCGAGGAAACCCGTTTTACAGAGATTATTCCACTGGTTACAGTTCTGAAAGTAGTGGACCACGAAATCCAATTCCAGAAGAAGAAAATAAAGAACATCTATATCCGGTTTGCAACGAAATTGTAAATGATCTAAGAAGACATACCCGTGCTTATGCAAAGAAGATCGGAGGTTTGCCAATTATCCCCGAGCTTCCTAGAAGAGAGTACAAGAAGAAAGATCGTCCTGTAATAGAAGATTCGGTGTTGGTTGGAGACTGGCAAGAGCTTGTAGAGACTGCCTTACAAGAGATTGAATTTCCTTTGAACCAAGTAGGCCCAGACACTCCTTACAGCTCTCCTGTTCACACACCTGTTGGTTCACATCCTACCACCCCTGTTGTTTCACCTCCGCATTCTCCACCCCAACTCATGGCCGGTGTTAACGCCAATCAACCCCTACCTAATCCTCCACCGCCCGCATGGAAGGCTAGATCACCTCTAAATCTGACCCCACCTTTGCACGACCTACCCCAGGCCTTTGAGAAGCTACTGCCCAAGTTTGACCCAAATGATAAAATCCTGGTGGATGATCATCTACAGAGTTTCTACTTGGCGGTAGAAGGTTTGAAGGCCGGGGAACACGAAGATGTGGTGTGTAGACTCTTTCCTCATACCTTCAAAGGAGCTGCAGCTTCATGGTATTTTGGATTGCCCGCCAACTCGATCCCATACTGGGATACTTTCGAGAGAATGTTCAGAAGTAAGTATGCAATCCAAAAGATTCATGCTGCCCTTATGAAAGGACTTTGTGCTTTGAAAAAAGAAAAGAAGGAAAAAGTGCACAGTTTTACACAAAGGTTTATATCATACCTTAAAAACTTCTCTGATGCAGATAAACCTTCGGAAAAGGTCCTAATCGAGTATTATACATCAGCTCTAGGCCCCGACTTGGCCATGTTTGCTAAAGGTAGGGCCAAACCCACTTTGACAGAAACTTATGAAGAGGCAGAAGTTGTGGAAGCAGAAAGGGAGAGCATTGAAGATTATCCTGAACAGTCAGGGGAGAAAAGAATAACGCTGTTGTTTACTAAACCCAAAGAGGAGAAAACACCAGATTATGAAGGTATGGCCAAAATGGTACAGAAACTGTCTAACAAGATCATAGACTTAGAAAAGGAAAAGGAAGCACAAAAGATTTTCAGACCATATTATAAGAAAAGGGAGGATAGCAACCAGACACAAACTCCTCCTCAGAAAACTGCATCTATGAATCTGACAGAAATAGGGATGGAAAATTTCTGTACTTTCCATCAACAGCCCCATTCCGAAAAGAACTGTCCACAATGGATAAATTCGATGACATTGGTCATGAATCAGATGTTGGATTCAAGATTAATAGAAGAAGATGATGATGAAAGGAAAGAAAACGTTGCTTCAACGTCTACAAAAGAACAGGAAGAAGAGACTATGGCCCTATGGAGTTCTGTTTCAGTACTAGATGCGGAAGAAGAAAGCGCGCAGGGACGCAAAGATATCAGGGAGGCTAACGTCACAACTAGGAGCAAAGGGGAGGTTAGTGATGACAGTTTTCTGCTCCCAAAGATTCGAAGGTTGCAAAGAAACATAAAAAAGAAATTCCAAGACAAATCATTGGCTGATCAGATTCCGGAATTCACCATTAACAGCCAGAATCCGAAGCAAAACAGAACACCGCTCAGGCTAAATGAAGAGAATGCGAACGCTGATAAATCTCAGTCCATTAAACAACTAATCAAATATGATATTGTTGAAGACTTAAAGAAGATAAAGGCGAACGTTCCGCTGTTTGAAATGTGCAAAATACCTCAGCAGAAAGAAAGATTGTTGAAAGCACTGGAGACATCAGAAGAAAAGCTGCCCACTGACAATCAGCCGCGGCAAGAAGAAGAAATTGGGGAAGCCAGCACTGGTGATAATTCTAAAACTAAACATCCACCTTTCCTTTTGACATTTGAAATTTTTAATCATAACGTGCACAATTGTCTAGCGGACTCAGGGGCGTCGATTAATGTCATGCCCATATCAGTTTGTAAGAAAATAAATGGGCAGCCCAAGCCAACCACGTGGAAAGTGGTGCAGTTGGATAGGACCGATGTCAAGGTAGTTGGCGAGATGGAAGACGTGCTAATCCACCTGGCATCCGATAATAGAGTGTTCCAAGTCATCAACATTGTAGTGGCTGATATACCAGATGCGTACGGCTTGGTCTTGAGTAGAGATTGGTCAGCCAAATTAAATGGGTATTTCGCCACAGATTGGTCACATCTTTGGTTTCCATACAAAGGGAGTCCTAATCAGATCAAGGTTCTGAGAGAGCCTCATATGAAGTACAATTTCACTCAATTAGATGGGAAGAATGTACCAGTTGAATCTGTATTGGGAAACTACTTTCTAAAACTAGAACCAGGGAATTATCAAGCGGAAGAGGCTAGCAGCACATCTAACACCCAGCCTGATCTCCTTCGTTTTTCTCAGGCTGATGAGCTTGACTGTAAAATAGTAGATTTAGCTATAGGAGTAGATTCATTTTCATTAGACAATGTTTGTTGGACTTTATATTTTGACGGCTCAAAAACATTAGAAGGATCAGGGGCCGGCTGCGTCCTTATTGATCCACAAAAAAATAAACACTTCATGTCCTGTAGATTAGAGTTTGAATGTACTAACAATACAGCCGAGTATGAAGCACTGTTGCAGGGACTCAAAAAAGCAATTGAGCTGAAGGTTAGTAATTTAAAAGTTTTTGGGGACTCAGAAATAGTTGTGAAACAAATAAAAAATCAAATACACTGTGTTTCCCCTCATTTGAAAGCTTACCAAAACGAGGTATGGTAATTGCTTAAATGTTTTCATGCGTTTAATATTGTTTCAATTCCAAGAATAAAAAATGTAGCTGCTGATCTTTTAGCCACATCAGCTGCCAGGCTGGTTCCCACCAATAATAAGTGCTCTATTGAATTACTTTTCAGGCCCTCTGTGCCAGACATGATCACTAACCTGCGAGTATTTGACGATGATCAGCAGATAATCGAATGCTTGACAAATGATGAGAATTTTAAAGGAGCTATCATAGATGATGAGGAACATCAGGCTGAAATGAAATATAATAATTTCATTCCCAAAGGTGTCAGGACGCTGGAGAAAATGTTTGACTTGAATGAGAAATTTAGGAGACCAGCTAACGTGAAGACACACAGCTCAACTTTACAGTTCGAGTTAATAAACTTAGGGACTGAAACGGAGCCCAAGTTCGTGAACCTTGGCAAGTGTTGTTCACCAGTAGAAAGAGACAAGTTCCTCAGTTTGTTTAAACAGTACAAAGATGTCTTTGCATGGACGTATGCAGATTTAAAAACCTATGACACTAATATCATCAAGCACATCATTCCTATTAAAGCAGGCGTCAAGCCATATCAACAGCCGTTGAGGAAAATGCACCCAAAGCTGGAGCTGCTAATTCAAAGCGAGGTGAAGAAATTGCTGGATGCTAGGATTAGATTTAAAGTCAGGCATTCTGAATGGGTATCAAACCTGGTGCCCGTCAGGAAAAAATCGGGAGAGATCAGGCTGTGCGTAGACTTCAGAAATCTAAATCACGCCTCAGACAAAGATAACTACTCGGTACCTCCCATGGAGCAATTGCTGCAAATGGTTTCCGGCTCTGAAATGTTCTCATTGTTGGATGGTTTCTCTGGCTACAATCAAGTGTTGGTAGCCGAGGAAGATAGATTGAAGACGACATTCAGAACTAAATGGGGAACTTTCGCATATAGAAGAATGCCCTTTGGACTGATTAATGCGGGCGCGACATTTCAGAGAGCTATGGACATAGCTTTTCGCGGACTGATTGGGCGAAGTGTGGTGGTATACCTTGATGACATTACTATATTTACGAAGAAAGGAGGGGAGCATGCATTCCATTTAAAGCAAATCTTTGAACGCTGCAGAAATTATGGCATTTCCCTCAATCCAAAAAAATGCGTGTTCGCTGTCACAGAAGGCAAGTTACTGGGGCATATAGTGTCTAAGGAAGGTATCTCTATAGACCCAGAAAGGATTAAGGCCATTGAACAAATTCCCATGCCTCATAATAAGAAGGGAATGCAATCCTTCATGGGAACAATAAACTTTGTAAGAAGATTCATGCCTGATTTTGCCCAGACTGTCAAACCATTGCAGCAGATGGTCAAGCAAAATGCACAGTTTAAATGGACTGAGACTGAAAAGAATGCTTTCAGTAAAATCAAGACCGCTGTTGCACATGCACCCTTTCTTAAAGGTCCAGATTTTGACAAAGACTTCATTATGTATACTTTTGCGTCCGATGATTCATTGGCAGCCGTACTTACGCAAAAGGAAGATGGGGGTGATGAATTCCCAATTTCTTTCATGAGCACTGGGCTACAAGGGGCTGAGTTAAACTACCCAGCCATTGAAAAACAAGCATATGCAGTATTTAAAGTAGTCAAGCAATTCAGACCTTATATACTAAAGAATCGAACCAAGGTAATAGTCCCTTACCCAGCCGTAAGATCCCTTCTCATTCAAAAGGAATTGGGAGAAAGAAGGGGCAACTGGGTAACAGCCCTTCAAGAATACGATTTGGAATTCAAACCAGCCACTATAGTGAAAGGTCAGGGGCTATGCAAGCTGATGACTGGAAGCAGTAATAGTGAAGAACAGGCATGGGATAATGAAGCTGAATTGCATGTAATGGATGTTTGTCCTTTATTCACAGCTCCTGAATCGTGGTATAGAGACCTTGTACATTACCTGCAGTCAGGGGTATTGCCTGAACATTGGAGTTCTAAAGAAAGAAGAGCTTTGCGTCTAAAGTCAGCCTCCTACCAACTCGTAGAAGGCATATTATTCAGAAGAAACTATGATGAAGTCCTTCTAAGATGCCTGGAAAGAGCAGACGCTGAGAAAGTAATGTCTGAATTACACGATGGACCGGCCGGTGGACATTATTCAGGAGACACTACAGCCCACAAAATCCTTAGGGCCAGTTACTATTGGCCAACACTCTTCAGGGATGCCCATGCGCACGTCAGAAAATGTGATACTTGCCAAAGATGTGGTGGAAGACAACCCAGAGCAGCAGCACCTCTAAATCCTGTAATGATCACTGAGCCTTTCGAGCAATGGGGAATAGACGTTATTGGAGAAATAAAGACAAATTCCTCCCTGCTACACAAGTATATTCTTACGGCAACTGATTATTTCACCCGCTGGGTCGAAGCTATCCCCTTGCGCAAAGTAAACGAAGACGAAGTCATCAGCTTTCTACAAGACCATATCATGACCAGGTTTGGGGTTCCAAGTTCGTTAGTTTTTTATAATGCTAAATATTTTTCATCCATTAAGATTACTGCATTTGCTCATGAGAAAGGGATAAAATTACACTATTCTGCTAACTATTATCCACAAGGGAATGGCCTGGCTGAATCCTCCAATAAAAACCTCATCAGAATCCTGAAGAAGACCGTCATAGAAAACCAGCAAAGTTGGCACTCAGCCTTACCCAATGCCCTGTGGGCTGATAGAGTTACCCCTAAGTCTGCCATGGGAGTGTCAGCCTTTACCCTTGTATACGGAAAGGAAGCCATCCTTCCCCCCAACATCCTACTACCGTCTTCCATACTAGCTCAAGAGTCTAGGGGGTCAGATGATGAAGTCCTCCAAGTAAGAATATACAATCTTCTGAAAGCGAAAGAGGCTAGATCCAAAGCAAGAGAACGTTTCCAACAGCATCAGGAGGTAGTAAAAAGATGGTTTGACAAGCACAAAGCCGGGAAGAAGGATTTGGAAGTAGGAGACCTTGTCCTAAATTGGGATCATCCCCATGATGAGAAGGGGAAGCACACTAAGTTCCAACATTTATGGGTAGGACCGTTTCAAATCACCGCTAAACTTGGCCCTACTACCTATATGTTACAGGATTTACAGGGATGGGAGGAGAACCTGCCAGTTAATGGTCTGGTTCTCAAACCTTATTTTTCTTAAGTTGTTTTTGAGTTTTCTGACTTGTACATAAATAAACTGTGCTAAGTTATGCTTTCATTTGTTTTAAGTGAGTTTTGTTTTCAATAAAGATGGTTAACTCGTGGTTATGTGGGGAACTTCACATTTCTGGAAATGGTAAACATTTGTTGAATAGTTGGACTGTGGTTTTCCATGTGAATTTCTTCCACCAACTAGTTTCTCAAAATCTTTGTGTGCATTGCGGTCCCGCTTAACCTCCTGTAAGGTCAATCAGACTCAAAAGTATAGGACACTATGCTGAGGCTCCGCGCACTTTACACTTATAATCTAAGGGGGCAATGACAGGGGACCCATGGAGAAGAGCAAGATGAACCAGGTGTTATATCTAAATGATCCCATGCCAGGAAATAAATGCCAGAAGGCGGATAAGAGTCAGAACTCCTATAAAAGCATCATGCTCCAAAGCTAAATCTAGATCATAAAGTACTAATTTGCCAATGATCCTCTCCGTCCATGAGCTGAAGCCTTAAGCACATCACTCACACAAAAGGGCACTATGGGATAGAGGATCCTGAATGAAAATTCAGTAAGAAAGGCATGCATGAAGACTCTCATTAAAAGAGGAAAAAATCCAAAAAGCATAAAAGTTGCTAAGACGGTATGGGAATGAGGAACAAATGAACGTTTCTGTTCATCACCTGCTACAATCCTGTGGTGTCCAATGTTGCCAGCTACCTGAAGAAAATTTAATAATAAACTCATATTTTGGCCTCAGTAGAGTTACCCGGACTCTAGAATCATGACTTTCATTGCCCAACTTGGACTGATATCAATGATCAAGGTACACACTTCTGTTATTGAGAAATCTATATAGTTGGAAGAGTTCAATGGATACATTTGTTGTAGGACAGTCTAATTTTCAAGGAAGAAACCACCCAGAGACCTAGGTTCACCAGGAAATCGCCAGTTGTTGCTGCCGCAACCGTCTCCCAGATTTTAGTTTTCGCTTAAACTCTGGGACCCCTCCTCTTCATTGTTTACTTAGATCGATTGTTAAAAGCTTGGCGCCTTTGAGCATATCTTTGCGTTTGAGGTTGATTGCCTACCTTTGTGCTTGTTTCTTTCAGTCAGCTCGAGTCGCGTGATCCGTTTTTTAATTCCCATAGAGTGTGAAAGTTTGCCTTAGCGAAGAAAATTGATGTTTTGGCCGCAATTGAGCCTCAGCGCTGTTCGTTTTCTCTTTGGATCGGGCCTCTTTTAGAAGAAGTTGAATTCTCTCTCACCCGCCGTTGCGGCTCCTAGACCAAAGTCTCCGCCCGATTGAAGTGTCGCCCGACGCCCGATTCGTGGTCGTAAATCGCGTGCTCCAGAGTTCCGGCTCACCCGCCGTTGCGGCCGGAAGGGGGAAGTCGGCCTCCGATTCGTTTGTCGTCCGACGCCCGACCTACTGCTCCCGTCGCCTGTCTCCGACCTGCATTCCGTCCGCTGTTGCGGGTGGCAGAGCTGTTCAGCTTTCGACCCACTTCCCTCCGCCGCCCGATTTCCTATGGCGCCTACGTTTTCACTCCCCCTCTTCTGGCGCTCCTCCGCCGTTGCGGCTCCTGGAGCCTTCTCCCACCCGGTGCAGAAACCTTGTCTCATCCGATCCAAGTACTGCCCGACCGCCGATTCATTTTACCATGAAGTTTTCGCTCGGATGAACCAGGCCAGATTTTGTGGATTTTTTCACCATAGTTAAAAGCTTTTGATGCCCAATGTCTCAAGTTAGTGGATAATGCCTTAAATTGTATGCAGGGAGAATCACATGGATCGCTAGAGCGGCCTACGGCGAGGAAAAGGACAACCCAAGCGGATGACAGAGGCGTCGATGAGGCGTTTTCAGCAGTTACTGTCAGAGGGTAAAACACCTACTGAAATGATTGAAGAAAACGCAGCGACCAGAGCAAAAACTGAATCGTCAAGGGCGTTGAAAGGTCATGCGCTGAGGGGAACCGAGAGGACAGAGTTGTAGTTTAAATAGTGGGAATGAAGACTGGAAAAAGGGGCTTTTTCCCTTAGAAAATTTTGTAATTGTTGGCTTGTAAGAGGAACTACTTCGTCTTGCTAAGTAAACTGCAATTTTGTCTGCTGGAAAGAGTAAAGAAGTGGAATGTACCAATGCAATTCGATGAATAATGTTGAAGATGAACTATTTCGTTTTCAGCTGTATTTCATTTGCTGTAAGAATATTTGATGTTTTGAACCTACGTTCTTGTTAATTATTCTTCAGTAGTTTTCTGGGATGCATTTTTCACTAAGAGAAATAAATATTGTTATAAAATAATCGGCTATCTGGTTATTTGAATATTTGTAAGCTTTCATGTGCTGTAGGAGAAGTATCAGCTATTTGTGAATTTTCTTACCGTTTGTGATATTGTATTGCTCAGTCAGGATGATAATCTCGCTCCCTAGGGATAGTTTAGATAGTTAGCTATTTCTGTCCGTATCTGGTTTGGTTGCTTGTGAGCATAAGACGAGAGGTAAGAACCTGCGCATCACTTTGTGACCGCTCCCTACACTTAGACTAGCCTGCATTTAGTTAGGCACATGCATATCATTCATTTAAGTCAAAATACAAAAACTCGGTCGCCGGACCGCAAACCGGACGGATTCCCTATACCAAACAGTCAGCAGGCTAGTTGGGAACGCTGATTGGGGAGAATCCCTTACTGTTTCCGCCTGCGAATTTCCAGGCCTCAACAGGTGCATATTAGACAAAGCAGTCACCTACGCATACATGAAGGTGGGCAAAAATAATATCCTTTTGTCAAATTTCCAACAACGCGTGTTCTAGGAAGAGACCACTTGTTCCATGGACACCTTCGCAATTCCAACCTTTACATCTCGTCAAGCAACTCCACTTATGTTTCTCGGTCACTGGCTTCGAGGGTTCATCCTAGAAAAACAATAACATATGTCAATATATTTGTCCAATGACGCTTGTTTTGGGCAGAGAACATGTGTTCAATGAATCTTCTCTGTTTTGGCTTGTTGTCTATTACATATTTATGCAAATTAAGAAAAATAGCAATAAATATTTAAAAAATAGAGTTAAAATGCATTCTCTAACAAACTAAAAGTTTGTTAGTTACCTATTAGAGGCATCCCTTAAGCAGGGACTTGCTGCGTTAGCAGGCCTCCTTGTTAAACTACTGTACTTGATCATTTGATTGAAACCCATAAAACAAACATATTGAAATCCACTTGAAGTTGCACAATCCTTTTTAAACTACTCTATTGGATCATTTGATTGAAACCCATAAAACGAAAGTTTCCTTTAGGAGAAATATCTTAATAGAGGGAAAAAGGGGCAAATTTTCGAATCTCAATATTTTTACTTATAGTATTGAAAATCTAAAATGAAAGATTAACTAGTTTTTTTTTAATTAATAAACATATAAATAACAAAATGAAGGTAAAAGTTAGGAGTAAGGACAATGCCTTAAAAGTGGGAGTTATTGAAAGAAAATGGTGACACGCTACACAAGGAAACCAATATATCATAAAATAATAATAATCATGCAATCACCCTTGACATGTCATAAAATAATAAGGCTACTAGACATCCTTGACATGTCATAAAATAATAATCATGCAATCACCATATAGTATGAATATATCATGTTGTTGTCATGTTATTCATATACAACATGGTGAGGTGGTAGCAAGAAAGGTGAATAAGGTGATTAGTTAGAGTAGATATTGTATGTGGATGGGTGATTAGTTAGAGTAGATAGTGTAGGTGGATTGTCTATATGTGTGTAAATGTTGTAACAAATAAGAGTTGTGTATGAGGGATCCCTAAGGGTTAGATCAATTGGTAAGATGTGCACACACTCTCTCGGTTTGGGGAGAGGTCATGGGTTCGAGCCTTGAGTCCTTTGGGGTTAGGCATTATGCGAGGATGACCGACGGTTTACCACCTCTACCATCCACTAATGTGGGGATGTATTGTTGGGTTTCCCGTACATATTTACATATGGAAAAAAGAGTTGTGGATGAGGTGCATCACAATTCTTATTTGTTGAGATAGAATGTGAATGATAAGATTTAAGAAAGTAAAAAAGTAATAAGAAGTGTAGTAAGTTATTATGGTGTTTTAAAAAAAAATGTTAATTATATAGTTCATATCAAAATTTTAGTCGTATTTAATTACTAAAATAATTTATAATAAACATTTTGGTCATTAAATTCCAACTATAACCAAACAAATCATTTTTAAAAACTAAAAGAACATGTGACTTTCAACACACTTTACTAATAACCTTTTCATTATAATTTTTAATAAAAATGTTAAAATAAATTTTAATAAAAATATATATTTTTAACATTCGAATATAAATTTTAACACATTACTACTGCCTTTTTCATTATAATTTTAATAATATACATAAAAAATGATTTGTTTTTTTTCAGAGGAAAAAATACCAGTCTTTGTTATTCATAAGAATCAAAAGACATCATTTACATATACCATCTTTGTGACTGAGAGTACTATAGCAAACCAGAACATCACATAAACATAAGATATAACAAGTCTGTCTACTGCCATCCAGAATAAAGAAAAAAAGTCTGATCATAGCAGACTTTTCTCATCATCCCTAAAGTATCAGGTCAGAATATGCTGAGTAAGATCGAAGATTATCATCAAACAGACATTCCTGAGCAAGACATGCTGGCTGAGAGGTCTCAAACATAACAGATAAAGCTGATCAATCAAATGCTGAAAGTCAAAAGATGAAAAACATGAGACTTAGCAACACTAAAAAAGAACAAATTGGCCATGATTAATGACCATACCATCCAAATTTTCTGAGAAAGTTCCATAACCCATATCCAATTTCAAGGCCTGTTTAGAGAGTCCATCTGCCAGCGAGTTATGCTCACGGAATATGTGTTTGAAAATCACCGGAGGGGCCATTTGAAGCATATTTATTATTTCATCACACCAATGCATTAGGGAAGGAACATCAAGCGCAGAAAGTCTGTTGAGCCAAGATATAATAACCATAGAGTCACCAAAAATCAAATGTATGGGAAGACCCATCATTAAACTCACTCTAAGAACTGCCCAAAGAGCCAATAATTTCGCTCTAGTGTTCGTGCTGCAGCCACATCCCATAGAGAAACTGAAGAAATGAGCATCATTTAGATAGATCACAAAACCTGAGCCACCAATTTTCTCTGCAGCAGCCCCATCGAAAAATCCACAAGGAAAGGCCATCTGGGGTTTTGGACCTATATCCTGAATTTTATGAATTTTTATTGGAGCTGGGTAAGAATTTAAAAAACCTTCGATCCTGGAAATAAGAGCAGAGAAGGCAGGTTTCCTATTTTCAAAAAGACAGTTATTTCAAAGAAGCCAGATACCCCAGAAGATAAATAGAGGTAGATATCTAAAAGGAGCTGAGCACGCAGAGGAGCTAAACCACTGAACCAGAAAGGATGGGACAGAATTGTAGAAAGGAAAGGAGAACCCATACTTTGCTGCGAAATGTGCAAGAATACACACAGTGAAGGGGCAAGCTGTCAAAACCCCAAATTTTCCATAAATTTAAATTTTTTAAATTTACATAATATTAACATAAATGCAGTTAACTAATCATTTAATTAGTTATAGGTTATCAGCATTATTATTTGAATTCATCTGTTAGTTGTATAAAGTGATAGAACAGTTCTTTTCAGTTTACTGACTTGTTTCTTTTTGCGACCAAAAGGTGGGGCTGTCATGAAAAACTGGGCTTACTTAGCTTTCCAGCTAATGCAGAAAGTTTCTCCTGTCCTCATAGATTACAGGTAAGAAGATTGGTTGCTGCAAGTAAAAATTCTACAATCTTTATGTACAAGTTTGATGCAAAGCAAAGTTTAGTAAGACAGTAGTTGCTAAGCACTTATCAATGCTTACTGAGGTAAATCCATTAACTGTTCTTCTTTCTAGTAGAGGTAGATTTATATTTCTTGAGATTACTGAACTGCTTGATATTTATCATAGTTGTCCGTGTCAAAAGATCTTAATTAAGATTGCTTACAAAAAGAATAAGGAATGGTAGGGTTATAAAATCAAAGTTTACATTGAGAAAGCACAAATACATTTACGTTGTAAATGTATTAATAAGGGGGTTTACAAAAATGTTGTTACCAAAATCAAACTAACCCCTGATAGGGATATACTCATGCTGATGCATCGGGTCTTATTTACATTACCACTGATTTAGAACATACTAAAGCTTATCTTAGGTCTGTTGAATAACCTACTGTAAACCGGCTATTATTCTATCCCTTAAAAGAATGTACAGCATAAAAGTTTCAAGGTCTAACAAATACGTTGATAAAACTTCTCTGCAGAGTTTAATGGCTTCACCTTCATATGTGATAATTTCTAAGTTAAGAGCATTTATTCCAGATAATGCATTCATCAAAATATTTAGTTACTATTTCCTCTTGTATATATTTATCAAACTTAGATAATATAGCAAGACCAAAGTGTTAACATTATAAACATGATAGTCACTATGGTTGAGTCTACAATCTCCTTAATGTCAACCATTAGTATACGCTATAATTGAAATATAGGTATTGGCGGAAATCTTGTATAAGTATTATTCTTATTTAACCATATGTATTATACTTCCCTCCTATAATCATGTCACAAAACTTATTCTATTAAGATTGTAACGTGTTGAATGACAAAATAGTCAATCTCTGGGATGAAGAGGTCATGAATAAGTACATGGCATTACAAGTTTAAGGACTTAAACTCTAAAGATAAACTCTTATAAACCTTCGCCTTATACATTTCAAACTTGTATATAAGATTATATCGTGCACTTATCGCTCTAGATATAGTATACCCTTTGATCAACTGTTTATTAGTCCCTGCCATCGGCTAGCAGGGACTCTATGAACGGCCTTGCCGTCATTTTCAATTACCTTGCACGCAAAACAAAACAAATATGAATTATTAGTCCTAAGTTTGCATTGAATCATTTATAATGCATTTGTTTTATGTAATTATTAGCCCCTGTTTATTTGCCCACCGCTCTTTGTTCATTTGACAACTATTTGCCCATCGCTCTTTCAACCAATTGGGGAATTGAAACTCTTATTTGGCCTTTTCTCGAGGCAGGTATCTTTTTCAACATCATGATATCCTAAGTTTGAGTATCATCTTGGTAAAAAACTACTGATATGTGTTAATGCTATTACTCCATTAGCATTAGTTTGCGAGTTATTGTTAACAGTAAATGTTTGGTTGATGCAAAGAAATACTCTTCCACCCACCACCGCCTTGCTCTTCAGTGCTGCCTTGCTCTACGGTGGACAGCAAAAACAAAACTATGCCAGGTGGTGTCTAGACATTTTAACGTTTATCCTTATGAAGCTAAGCCTTCTTATATGTTCTGGTTGGCTTAATTCCCTCCCTCTCTTTCCTTTCTACCATGGAGACATTTTCCTGTTTATCCTTCTGAAGCCGAGCCTTCCTATATGTTCTGGTTGGCTTAATTCCCTCCCTCTCTTTCCTTTCTATTGGTCTTATTATGGGGGATCATGCCTAAATTCGACCTCAGAAAGCAGATCCAGCACTGTTAAAGAAGCTGCTCCTGCCTTACTACTATTTAATGCCCTCTTGGACAGGGAGGTTTATTCATGGCATGGGATCAAGAAGGAGACCAATCCGTAGGCATGGCCCTCCCGAATCTATTGGCAGGTGCGGACGGAGTGGGCTGTATTTCACAATTGAGAAAAAAAGACAGAATTCTCAACAGGATCCTTCCAGGGTTGTGTATGAGAGCTTCCATTTGATGGGCAAGTGAGCATCTTTGCAGAGACGGCCAACACAGGTATTTCATATTTTTATCTTCAGCTAGTGTATTTTTCAACTATATTTGGCTTACTGATCTCCATTCTAGGTCCATAAATCTCTCTAAGCCTCAAAAACAGATGGTTCTTTTATCCCCTTGCTCACAAAACTAGTCCTTCGCCTACAATTCAAATGAGTGCAGACCATGAAGCACGAGCATGCATGAATCTAAGTGCTCTACAACAGAGAAACAAACTTCAGTCTAGTAATAAGGCTAGGCTGGAGGCTGGCATTGAACACGAGCCATAGTATGTTTTTAGATAGATAGAATACGGATGGAGGGAGCTACCCGGATGCAGGAAGCACTTCGGTTGGAGGAATGAAATGAAACAAACGTCATGGACATACTTGAACGCTACCTTCTTGAGGCAAGCACTAGCAAATGTTCTTAGCCCTAAGACTATGTTCCAAAACCCTAAAATTCCCCTCAGCTTTTCCAATTCTGGAATATCATGTAAAAGCACAAAACATGCACATCTCAATGTGTTGTCTTCTGAAAATGTAAGAATGCGCCTAATATATTGAGGATGGATAAATCCAGCCAAATGATGCAAATTCAAGTTAGCAGAAAAACAATATTTCAACCTAATAATTATTACTTCAGAAATTGTTTATACAAGTATAGCAGAAAAAACAATACTTCAACCTAATAATTATTACTTCAGAAATTGTTTATAGAAGTATGTTTTCGTACAGTATCAAAACGCCATTTCTGTAGGCAACGTCTTACATATAGCTGGTTTAATAGATGACAAGAAAAATACATAAAATTATTTTTAGTACCTGTTCTTAGCCGTAGAAAATCGATTCCTGCAACTATGTTCCAAAACCTTAAAATTCCCCTCAGCTTTTGCAATTCGTATTGAAGATTGCCAGAAACATGCTGAACCTAGTGCCAAAACTAGGCATATGATCAGTAAAACTACAAATAAAAACAAATTGTACCACCGATTTACCATGCCTTAAAGACATAAAATTATTTTGTGGTACCTGTTCTTAGCCGTAGAAAATCTATTCGTGCAACTATGTTCCAAAACCCTAAAATTCCCCTCAGCTTTTGCAATTCATATTGAAGATTGCCAGAAACTTGCTGACCCTAGTGCCAAAACTAGGCATATGATCAGTAAAACTACAAATAAAAATCCAGTCAAAAATGTGCTTTATAAACTCTCACGTCTCAAGCTCTACTTTGAGCCTATCCCTCTCCTACTAAACTTGTGTGTAATGCTAAACCTCGAATGCAAAAGATTGGACGAAAGCTAAAGCAAGGAGGAAGAACACATTTAAGGTAAACAATCCTCTCCTCCTCATGTTTATGTGAACCCTCCCCTCAGGCATGATCTAGGTGAGGATTCTATCTTTCTCGAACATGTTACAACATGTAATGAAAATAGTCCTAGCCTGAGCTGGTAATCCGCTTTGGAATGCAGGCTTCGAATCAGAAATCAGAAGGTCGGGATGTACGGAGTTCTTTAAGCGAGGAATGGAGGTAACTCGCTACTAGTTCTTGGCTTAAACACTGAGTGATTCTATAGGTACAACCCGAGATCAACCCCATTTAGGTGGAGGTAGTAGTATCAAAACGAAGCAGCTCATACCGTACTAATAATTGTGAATTGGTTCCGGGAGAAAAACAAACTGTCCATAAATTAGAAGCTTAATTTGCAAGCAGAGCAGATGGCATTGTAGCACACTTACTGCCAACTATAAATTGGGTTAATAACTCGCTTAATGCAAGCAACAGCGGTACTTACCTGCAAGCAACAGCAAAACTACTTACCGCTATTTGAGGATTGAAACGTAAGCCCTTCATACCAGCGAGTAATTGGAGGTGTTAATATAGCGAATTCAAGGCTCTTTTTGAAAGTAAGTGAACCTAAGCCCAAGGGTGATCATAGTATCAAAAGAGTGATCGAAAACCATTCGCAATGTTTTGGAATTGTTGCATGCAAACCCCATGCCTCTGGTCGCCTGCAAATGCATATTCCGGCAACAATGGGAATCCGCCATGCAGTCGAATGCTTCAACTGGAGATTGGAAGCCTCTCATCTTGCTGACATCATTGACATCATACTGAATGGCTGATTGCAGCCTTTACCATCACGCTTAACATGGAGCAAGGTAGCATAGTTCAGCTTTTCTTAATGACCATCCCCAGCTTATTCAGTTGCAGTGGTCGCAGTGTGGTTAGATCACATGCTATACCTGTCTAAAAATACCAACCCATCGTGTCAGTCCCATTATTCAATTGCCTTGGTCATCTGGTTAGATCACATGCATGCATGCTATACGTGT
This sequence comes from Pseudotsuga menziesii, assembly GCA_001517045.1. Classification (NCBI taxonomy): domain Eukaryota; kingdom Viridiplantae; phylum Streptophyta; class Pinopsida; order Pinales; family Pinaceae; genus Pseudotsuga; species Pseudotsuga menziesii. The sequence goes on from LPNX011173233.1 coordinate 58,044, forward strand.
CTAAAAATATTACATCACATGCATGCGTGTCTAAAAATACCAACCCATCCTGTCAGTCCCATCAAGTCGAATAATACCGACAAAAATACGTTAAAACATTAAAAAAATACCAACACAAATATGATATTTCTGAATGCAAATATCAAAGCGTTTGTAGCCATCTACATTATAAACGGATAATAAAACAAAAAAATATCAACACAAATAAGATATTTCTAAGATGACAATATCAAACCCTTGTCTTTTCCGATAAATTCCAATCCCTGCTGCCGATCTAAAACATGAATGCATGTAAAATATTTACAAAAATACTTCCATCTGTCACCATAGGTCTATTATGTCAGTCCTTGCATGCATAATTGCTTCATATAATATACGAAGCCGAATTAAGGGTTTCAAGAAAACGATTCTGAATATATTATATTATGTAAAAGAGTGTTAGCAATGATTTGTATTTTCATTTTTTTAACTAACAAAAATATATTTTCTGTGTACATTACTTTTCCAGAAAGTGTTGTTCACTGATTCAATGAGGTTGACCCATTCATTCTAGGCCACAACAGAGAGTGCTTTTATATCTCTGACTGGGCTACTTTAGTCGGTGACAACAGCCAGCTCTGCTATGCTATGCTAGCTGTACTAAGCATATTAATTGTTCGAGCACTCCTCACGCTCACTCGTCACGTACTGATGTCATGTTTTAATATAAATATTTGTATCAGCATTTAGGTTACTCGGTTGCAACTTCCTGCATGCATTCATTAATCGATCATGAGTTTGTTTGTTTTTAAATTTATCTATGCAGTTGTGGTACATACATATTTTCATTCACAACCTCACTGGTAATAGCTTTGGCTTATAAATTGCCTAGTTGCTATCGCAGGCTTTTGTACAGATAGTTTATGTCAGAATGCACTTTTGCTGCTGTTGGCTTCAACGACTGAAACTAGTGGGGGTGAAACTATGACTTACAAGATCATTTTGTGTTTCGAGAGGAGAGGGAAAACTAGAAGCGAAGACAAATAAAGTGGATCTTCCAGTAACAGAGGTAGAAGCGAGCACAAAGGCAATTGACAGAATCTCTGATTCACCAGTGGAGGCAGCAGCTAATAGAACAAAGGAAGTACATGTAGCATAAACAGTGAAAAAGGCAGTGAAAGAGCTTTTAGTTACAGAATCAATTCAAGTTATAATCCCACCCATAGTTACGCTTGCAAGTATCATTATTTTGAAGATCTTGGAGCATCATAACTGGAAGCTTTTAAGATTCCACCTGTAGTTATAGAAACTCATTTAATAACCGTCAAAAAGCTAGATCATAATCCATACGCAAACATTGATGGCTTCTTTCTGTATTCTAGTTATTTATTCATAATTCGTTTGGTTTTTAATGAAATTTGTCAAATTCCCAGAATGTATGTTTTAATTTAAGTTACCGGAAGGAATCATTACTGCATTGATCAGTAGCTTTTATCAACTTTTCAGTCCATTTTCAGCTTCATGTCAGAGGCTCAAACATTGAATGTGCCGGAGGAGCACTTTTGCATTATAGATTAAATTGTTTATACGATGTTTCAAGAAAACCGATCTGAGGTGATTTCTCTCGTCATCAGAACAAACGTTTACCCGTTGATTTCTAAATGTGGTTCAGCACAAATAAATGAAGCACGTATGTTAGATTTGAGTATTAAACTCTTTAAAACCCTAGAAATTTGAAACCATGTAACATATGTTATCGCTATAATACCAGGTCAACTGGAAATATTTTATTGACCATGTAATTTTTTGTATTACTTTGAATTGATATTTAATACGTGTTTGAATATCACATTTGAAGTTACTTCTCCTCAATGTGACTAGAATATCCGACATCAAAATAAAAATCTTCTCCTCAATGTGACTAGAATATCCGACATCAAAATAAAAATATTATTATTAACTCTTATTTTTAAAGTTGATGAGGATGGAACAAGTTGACTACTCGATCCTCAATACCCATCTTACACCCATTCATATTAACTCTTATCTTTAAAGTTGATGAGGATGGAACAAGTTGACTACTCGATCCTCAATACCCATCTTACACCCATTCATTAATTAATAACAGAATTTTTTAAAACTTTCCACGTGACTAATAATGAAGAAAGATTTGATGAAAACCGAAAAAAACAACCATGTAATCTACCTGTCTAAAAAGCAAATATATCCATGACTTGATATTTTAGAGGAACCGACATCCCATACAGCTAAGTTTTCTTTCTAAACATTAACGTGTCCAGCTCTCATTGCAAAGCAACAAATCCATAAGGCAGGGACTTGTTGCTTTGCAACCACTCTTGTTAAATAAGAAAAACATGTTACAAAGTTCTTTGCCATTATGCTAGCTATACCCATGATAAACATAATGTTATAACTTGATTGCATTGCATGAATGATGATATATCATAAGTATTCACAATGAACTAAAATTCATCTTTATACTAGACTTTATCAACTCTCGAAGCATGCCTCCATTATAAGTTTGAGTTCTATGTAAAAAAAAATAGAGATAATGATTTATGATTATTCTATAATCGATTCCTAGTACTAAGGCCCTCGTGGTTGCACCTTTACGCTATGCATGTGATTGACATTTGATGCCATGCACTTAGGGGAAACTTCCAACGTAAGGTTTGGTTTGCAAATCATTGGAAAATAATTTGCTCGTTGAACTATAACATTTTCATCCACTGCATGTCAAATACTTAAGTGGTAACGTGGCATACTTTCAGCCAAGCGAGCCAAGCATAAAAGACTCTTCTCTTTGAACCCTGGCTCATTGTTCTGCGCGATGCTCGGCCCCCTGTCGTTTTGCACTGGCTCCTGTCCGCTTTGTCACTACCTTGATGGCCGGTAGTTGTTCTTCATGCTATTCCCGATTGCTTGACTGTGAATGCTGTTGGGTGACCCTTGGTTATTTGGAGGTGGGTCATGGAATACCTTCTCCAGGTTTTCCTCCTTTGTGACTAGCTCTGTTTCAAACCCTTCAACTGCGAAATTAAACTTCCTTCCTTCTCGGCCTGGTACAGAGTATAGTGGTCTTGCACTTGCAGGGTTTAATGGTGAAGGGTTTCACCGTAGGTTAGCTCCCCCCTTGCTGGGTGTGAATGCTTCGGTTCTTGTTGTTCATAAATTCCATCGCTGTGGGTTTTGCACGGCGAAATAACTTCCTCATCTTCGCTGCAAGTGAAGGTGACACTTCTCATTGCTGCTAACCAGTTTGTTGTTCGCTGGTGGTTGTACACAAGTTACAAGATGGAGGTAAGAAGCTCTGCGTTAATCATTCATTAATGTTTTCTTTTCTTCAACACTGTTTGTTATATCCATTATGATAATTTATTATGAGGTTTTAAATCCTATTTCCTCTTCATTTGCAGGGTTGACCTTCTCTTCATGGCGTGGAAGGTGCGAGACTTCAACGGCTGGCCACTCCCGGTAAGCCTGGTTTTTATCCATGGCGTTCTTCTCCTTGCTGGTCCTTTAAGGCAATCATGGGTTTTTGCCTTCGTGGGTTTGTAACCATCGTGGTTACCTTGGTTCAGTTTAATGAACCTCAACGTTGTTAAAAGTTTTCTCTCTTCGTTTAACATGAGATCTTGGCTGAAGCCGAGACTGTGGGTTTTGGTTCTTTACTCGATTACTGTGTAATGTGTATATATCTAAAGTTGTTTGTACAAGTTGTATCAGTTTTAATTTGTATATCATGTTTTTAGCCGTGAGGTGTAAGGAGATAAAAACTCCTTTCTTTTGATGAACCTCAATGCATACTTTTGCTTTTGACAGGGTTTACCCTGAACTCGAAACTGTGAAGCTGTCCAAACAATTTTTCTTGAAATATATATTTTATTTACTGTACAGTTTTGAAACAATATGTTGTATAAGCTCGGTGATTTTAGTCTATCTGAGTTCGGATACTTCAGGTTTCTGTACTTTAATGTCTTCTTAATTTACTCTCTGTAATTTATTATTTGGATTAGGAACAGGTAGGGTTTCCTGTAACTGGTTAATACATTGCTTCATTTCATTATGCAAAGAAATTATATAAATTATTATACTGTTTATATTTTTCAAAGTATAAAGTTTTAATGTTCTTAAATGAATTCTTATGTAGCTGCCAGTTGTAATTTTGGATACAAGATTGTATTTTATTAAGATAAAAACGTTTTAATTAATTATATAATAATAATGTTCTTCTAATGTACATATTAGAAAGTATACTATTATTTTATACTGGAAGGTATACTATTATTATTAAAATAAAAACTTTTATTCTTATTGTGAGTTCTATTACCTTCTTAGTTGATTTTGTAATTATAAAAAGAATAGTACTCTGTTAATTATTTCTTTTAGTGTCCATGTTAAATACTTTATAAGAGTTTTCTTCATATTTATTTTATCTTATTAAGTTGTTTATTGATAATGCAATAAAACATTTTATCGACTATCTATAATCTATCTCATATATATATATAAATATTGTATTACTTATTTATACTTTTATCAAAGAAAAGATTGATAACTAAAGACCTTATTCGAGTTCAGCTAGATGAAATAAAATACAGGAACTAGATAAATGTACGACTGTAGCAAAATATAAACAAACTAGTTTTCCTTCAGAAGGAATTTATAGTTTTATGATTACTAATTACAGTTTAATTTATGTACATTATGTAATGTAACTTCTAGGCAGTAATAACTTTAGAAACAAAACATTTCTAATCATTCTGTTACTTTATAATTAACTAGGAAAATCTTTGCTTGGTTTCAAACAATATAGTAACTTTTCTGGAATAGAAATCATACAAAAACCTGATTGTCCATCTGAACCTGGTTCTGTTAAATAGAGAAAAAAATTACAGTTTATTCCCCTATTCTAAAATATAACATAATGAATTAGTCTAACCCTAGCTCCACCCCTTATACAGAAATGTTATGGCTCTGGCAGTAAATAAAAGTATATAATTCTTCAAACAAACCTACAATTTATCATATCATCTTTTTATAATTTTACCCCTATGCTGGAGTACGGTCTGGTAAACCCAGATGTGGAAAAACACAGTGAGTCTTTATTCTTCATCAACGGATTCTATTACCGATAAACTAAAACACCCACATCACTAAACCATTTAAATAATTACTAACATAACATCCAACCATTCACAGTTACTAAAGCAATGATAGTTAGGTGATAGAACCTGCTTAAGCTTTGGACAACAACAGCAATGGGAGGCCGTTCCTCCCTACCAATTCCTGGAGAGCGCTCAAACAGCGACTCCTCAGGACCCCCGAGCTTGCTCTGGTCTCCCTGGCTGGAACTAGGTGCAGCAATAGTCAAATACCAATCTTCAAACTCAGTATCAAATTTGAACTTATCAGTAAGTTCTCCCAGCTAACAAGCTGTAAATAACCAAGTTACTGCAGCATTCCTCCCATACCAACTTCCTTACTGTTTTCCCTTTTTCCCCAAATGAATTTCCTGAATAGCATTCCACTTGAATGTTTCTTCTCTGGAAAATGTCTGAGCAGCCTCAGCTCTATTCATTGGGTACTTTTAAAAGATTAGGCTAGGTCTTTTTTGGGTTAGTTGTCATTTAATGAGCCACCTGCTCTGATCCCACTTTCTTGGGGAATCATGACCCCAAATATAGGGAAGTTGCCACATGCAACTTAGGAAGTGTTTGAGGATGCTGCCACTTGTCTTTTGCCCTCCACCTAGTTCCATCCACCAGTTTGACCAATAACCTCTTTTTAACAGCTCTCCCATGTTGTTGTCTCCACAATTTATTTATTAATAATAAAATATTATGAATTACATTCCACTCTGTTGACTCTGCTGAGTCATCAGTTCCTACTTAGCATTAAATTTAACATAATGTCTCAGGAATATAATTAAAACAATTAACATTATTTTACAAAATTGGGGTATGTGACACAAGCCAAAAAGAGATGATATACATCCTCTATATTCCTTTCACACAGAACGCAATGAATCGGGCCCTGGAACCCTCTATTCTGAAGCTGATCCCAAGTTAAAATCCGTCCTCTAACAAATTGCCATGTAAAGCATGCTATTTTCAGAGGTATATGTTGAGTCCACAGGAAATCAAGAGCAGGTTCTTGAAACTCAAAACAACTGACAGAGAGAATGCAATCATAGCCTTTTGCAGCAATTAAAGAACCAACATAATTATTATGAGACCAGAGAAGGGTATCGCACTGATCAGAAAGACGAATTCTGCCAAATTCCAGCCCCCTGATAAAACTATCCCAAAGAGTTTTCCATTCACCACAAAGATCAAGCTCCTCAGCCGTGAACCAGTAGCCTGAAGCAGAGGAAGTAAGATTCCTAGCTTGGGCTAGGGATAAAATCCCGTAGTCTTCCAATTACTCTCTCAAGTCTCTCGGAAAAATAAAAGAGGAGCCCATACCCACAACAGGATCCGCACCTAGACGGATAGCAGAACCGTTGCCAACATTCCAAATAAGCCCTTTACCAATCCACGGTAAGGTAACGATGAAACCTCTCCAAATTATCGAGGCATTCCAAATTTTGAAGCTTTTTCCCCTAAACCAAGAATGTAAAGGCCTATTTTTCATATATTTAACAGAGATGAGATGATGCCAAATGCCATTGCTGTTAAGAGCAAGCCAAAAACTTTTCATTCTCAGAGAAAGACTGAATTTGGGCAAGTGCTTTATTCCCCAGCCACCAAGAGAAGTAGGACGAGCCAGCAGATGCCAGTCTGCAAGATGGAATTTTTTAGTCTTTGATGAAGAGCCCCAAAGAAAAGAAAATATCAGTTTTCTAAGCTTGTCTAAGATTGTGGAGGGTATCGGAACAAGAGACAACCAGAAAACAGGAATACTCGACAAAACAGATCGAATGAGGACTAGACGTCCACTAATAGACAGGAGCCGGTTAGTCCAATGAGAGATTCTCTTCTCAAATTTAGAAACAATCCAGTACCAATCCTTTATCAGATAACCCAAAGGCTTGAGGAAGTAACCAAGACAATTGAAACCCTTATTAAGATAATCAAATCTGTAAGGAAGGAGACCAGTAATTCTTCAGAGAAGGGCCTCATCCAAATCATTATGAAGAAAGCAAGATTTATTTAAATTTATACACATACCGGAGGCCTCACAAAATGTATCAAGGATGACTTTGAAAGCCATCCATTCCTCAAAAGAACCCAAACCAGATAAGATCACATCATCTAGAAAAAGTAAATGAGTGAGGAAGAGATGAGACGAAATCTTGATTCCTTTAATCTTACAATTCCTTTTGGCATATTCGATCAATAGACTAAGACCTTCTATAACCAGGATGAACAACAGGGGAGACAATGGATAGCCCTGCCTGATTCCACGAGTGGCCGGAAAAAAATGTAGTAGGAGAACCATTTACGAGGACAGCGAAGTTAGCTAAACAGATACAACCCAAAATCCAATTCACCCCAACAAGAAGAACCCCGATTTGAATAAGAATAAGACGGACAAAGGTCCAATTAACTCGGTCAAAAGCTTTTGACAAGTCCAACTTAAGGATGAGAGCACATCTCTTGTTAGTTTTGACAGTATGTAAAACTTCCTGAGTTATGGCTATGGGCTCGAGGATCAGACGGTTCTTTAGAAAGTTGAATTGCTGTGGAGAAATGGAAGCATCTAAGAAGGGTTTAAGTCTTAGGGCCGCAATTTTAGAGATCGGCTTATAGCAAATATTACAGAGAGAAATGGGGCGAAAATCAGCAAAGGAAACAGGCAGATCAACTTTAGGAATGAGAGCTAGAAAAGTGGAGTTAAGGGCGGGAGCCACTCTGCCCAAGATCCTAGAAGTTTCCACCATATTGATGAGGAGAGGTCCCAGGAGGTCAAAAAATTCAAGTCGAACTCAATAGGCCATCCATCCGGGCTTGGCGCCTTATCTCTTTTAAAAGTTTTGAGGGCCCTCTAAACTTCCGTAATAGTGACAGAGCTAGTGAAAGCCACATTCTCCTCAGCACTGATATAGGAGGGGGAAAGGAGAATAACCTTAAGCTGGGAAGCAAGGTTAGTCAAGTGATCATCATCAAATATCTTCTTGAAGTAACGAATCCCAAGGGACTTGATACTATGATCATCCGAAACCCAAGTACCTCTTTCATCCTGCAAACTCCAGATAGCATTATGATTTTTCCGAGCCGAAGCCACCGCATGAAAATACTTGGTATTAGCATCCCCGTTCAAAGCCCAAGTAACCCTACTTTTAAGTCTTGCTGAGTATAGTTCATGATCTAGCACTTTTTGAAGATCAGCCTTGAGGGAGTTCAATCTCAGCTATTGTTCTTCATTTAAAATAGCAGATTGAGAGGAAGAAAGAAGAGAATTAATTTCCTCTTCCAAGAAGACTGACTTATCCTTCATCTTTCGTTCTTCGACTTTAGTCCATGATTTGACTTTATCTTTCAGGACACGAAGTTTATAAGAGAGTTCAAACATAGCATCCATCGAGTTATTCGAACGAATAAGTGGCCATTCGGCTCGAATCATCTTCACAAAATCCTCATTGACTAACCATGATTGATTAAACTTAAAAGGATAAGCACAAGGGCTCTGTTGATCTAGCCAATCAAAAAAGGCAGGGAAATAATCAAAAATCCCACATCTATGAGCCCAAACCCGATACCTGGGAAGAGAGCTAACAAGTTGATCCGATAACAAAAAACAATCAAGCCTTTTCAAGATACCATCTTCCCCCATAAAAAATGATTTGTTTGTGAAAAGGAGGATCGAATCTTGATGATTATATCGACCCATTTAGAAAGTCTTGTTGGAAGGTTCTTCCATTGCCTTATCTATGTAATTTAATAATAATATATTATAAATTTAAGTTACATAATATATTATGAATTTAGAAAGTTTTGTATGGATTTTTCATTATAATTTTTTAATAATTATATATATATATATAATTTTTTAATAATAATTTTTTTAATAATTACACACACACACACACATATATATGTATGTATGTATAATGTTTAATAATTATATATATATACAAAGGTGATATTTTTCCTGTGAAAAAATTGTGGAAAGAGAAATACCCTTCTAGCATACTCAACCATTTATATAGGGATTCAACATCGATTTGGCATTTAAATAAAGAATATCAAAGTTAACTTATACCTTGAAGGGTGTGTCTCCTCCAAATTGATTGCTTCCAATGCTGAATTGAACGAAATGGAAAAACATGTTTTTCGAATCCTAACCATCTATAGCATTCTATGTGTGTGTTCTTCTTCCAAAGATACCAATGTTTCCATACTTTAAAATCATTGGGACGCCCTATCATAACCCAGCCACCAGTAAGAGTTACACCTCACAAAACCCAAGCACCAAGGAAGAGAGACCATGCTATGGGGAGTTCCAACAAGTAGACAAGGAGAGCTCAGTTAGCTCTCCTTAGGAGTTTTACGAAACTGCTGGAAAAATTAAGATTAATTGAGGGTTTTGTCCCAATGAGATTTAGATCATGTTCCCGTACCTTCTGTATGAGTTCCTCCTTGGTTAGAGGTACCACCCACCCGAAAACCATATGATTTTCACTCCTTCCCAACAAACAATGACTCACGAGGCCTCAGCTCTTCTATTGACCTACAAAAGATTGGTTGATAGGGATATGCACTCCCACTTATCCCTCATACAACTCCTAAACACACACATAACACATAAGGAAAATTCATTATATTTGTTATAGTTAGAAACTCCTATTGTTAAGAGCACACATACAATACATGTTAATGCTCAACGGATTCAAATATATCAGCAAGGTGAGCTAATAACAAGCTTATTGATTATTCTCTGGTTATAGCTCTATCTACTTTTTTGAGAGAAGATATAATATTGGGTTGGGTACAAATATAATATTATATTCACTCAACCATATATTTGGGTTGGGTGGGACAACTATTGAATAATTCACTCGATGGTTAGGCCCAACTGAGTTCGGGTTGGTTCGCTTGTTATAGTCCGGAGGGAAAATAAACCTTCCTTCACTTTGCTTCACTTTATTTCGCCCACCACCCACAATTATGTAAATAATAATGGCACAAGTTCCTTACAATAAATAAATAAAAGGAGGTTACTAAGTGGAAAGTCAAGTAGATCAGTTACTAAGTGGAAATAGGAGGTTGAGGAACTGATGAATCCATTGGAGTGATTATTCCTTAAAAGGTGAATGCAAAGGAAATGTCAAGGCAAATAGGTAAGAGTACACACCTTAAGGATGTGTCAATAGGATATTATGCAATGTTGGAGCTAGTTGTTAGAGATGTTAGAGTAACTAGGACCCTAAGTACGACCAGTATGTAAGGCATGCCCTTATATTTTAGGGGGCTAAGGAAGTCTTGTCCAAAAATTGAGAGGGGTTAAAATTAAGATGGGATGAGACAAACACTATTATTAAAGGGGGGCATTCAAATTTCTATCTCATTTAGCTGTTCCCTTTTATTTATGTGTAAATCTATGCAAGTTGTTGTATTATTTAAGGGAGGGTGTTCAAATTGCTAGGTCATGTACTCGTTCCATTTTATTTGTGTAAATCTATGTAATTTGTTGTATTCATGTGTGTTATGCATGCCCTTGTAGGATAAATGTAGGATATCACATGTATTTGGAGGTCGCCATGTGGACTTAAATAATGTGATTATGATTTTCTTGGGTTAGTACTTATACATGCCAACGCCTTTGAGAAAGGCACAGGTGAGAGTCTTGTATCATTTTACTACATTGTAAATATAAAATCTTGATTTATACTTGCTTTAGCAGGTACTAATAAACTCACGACTTAGTTTATGTGTAGAGGTTAAGTGAAAGGAATTGTTTCATTTAAAATCCACTACTTAGTTTATGTGAAGAGGTTAAATGAAAGGAATTGTTTCATTTAAAATCCATTACTGGACTTATTGCTTTGTGAGTGAGGCACCAAGCCTTTTTCAAACCACATTATTACGTGAATATTTAATTATAGGGACACACAAGTTTCCTTGCCTACAATATATAATCCTTTGTCTTTTGTCTTCAATATTTGATGTTTGAGTTGACAAAGAATCCATATCTTAACAAAATTTGTTGAACATAAATTGAATGAAAAAAGGATTGGAAGAAGGTTTATATTTATTTAGATGTATTAAGTGAGGTTGTATCATTCCTTTTTATCAACAATGATTTCTACTTATAACAATCTATTAAAGAAACACATTTGTTTTAGACTTAATAGATCCTAAACAGAAAAATGCCTCAACTTCAAGTAAAGCTCTGGCATAGTTCCTTTTGTCAACAACTTAAAATAAAAAATACCTTCACAAAATACCAAGGTTACCCTTACACATTATATTTAACACCAAATCTAGTAAAGAACAACTTGGAATTCACAACATTAATAAACTTGAACCATTATTTACCATCAATTACATTGTTTTCATGTCTTTAAGGAAAAAGGTTTAAAGACCTTATTCCACATAATAATTGAAATTAACATTAATAGACTAACACTAAGATTAAGCATCGAATGCATTTGTTTTTATATTAACCCATTTGTTTTTATATTAACATGTGTAAAATTATGTTATTGAAAAATAAATATAATTATACCGTAAGGCGTTCAACAAGTGGGAGTCGACTCCCCGAGTTAATGTTTTTTTTTTCCCAGCCGTAGGATGCTTTCGTCCGACGATTGGATTAATCTAGGATTAATCTATTTCGTTGAATTTGATTTGCTGCCTTCTGATCTGGCGATATGCACCTGCTCCTCCTTAAATGCACGATATGGCACCTGCTGCTCCTTAAATGCACATCGCATCAGGGACGTTATCCTTTCACGTTCATGGGATCAGGGATTTTCTAGTCATCAGCAGTGGCTACACTGCAAGAAGCAGCAGAGGCATACCTCGTTGGCCTCTTCGAATATACCAATCTGTGCGCCATTCAAGCGAAGAAAACACCCGATCCCATACTAACCTCGATACATGAAATCGTCTTATGCCGAAGGAAGTTGTAGGGACGGAGTCACTCGACCATAAGGGAGAGGGATCTCTCTATGGCTGGATCGAATCCCATGAGTGCTTGTTTGTAAGCTAGCGTGAATGGAAGTCAGTTTCTCGGATGCATACTAACACTGGCAAGGTCGGTTAGACTGAAACATGGCAGCAAGGCAATGAGGACTGTTTCTTGACCTTCTGGCACTGATTACCTCCTGGCTCTGCCTGATGAATGTGTGTTGTTTCCATCCATAGTCCTGCCCCCAATATGTTGGCCATCTCAATCAATCAATAAAAGCCTTCCCGTCTGTTGAACCTACAATATGCTTACGTTGATATGCAATTCAAGGAAACAGAGGGTATATGATCAGGTGCCAAACTACTTGGATTGATTGATTTGAGGGCCAGTCTTCTTAGAGGAGGGGCAAGAGCAAAGACAGGAGCAGTAGATACAAATTAAAAAACAAAGGTTGGTTCAGCAGCACAAGTAGCTTATACAAATTACCCATAAGTAGCATACCTTACAGATCCAGGTCCAATCAATGATCTATTCAAATATCTATACCATGTTGACCCAACACTAGTCCTATAGGCATAGGCATTATTAGTAAAAGCTTCCCTTCGCGCGGCTTAATATCCATCTATCTATCTCCATATATCTCGATATCCATCTATATCAAAGGAAGAAAACAAAGGTAAATAAACCATGCCTTATGAATCATCAATCTAAATAAGCAATGAATTCTTGGTATTTCTTGAGCACCACACCACACCACACCAAGCAGCATGGATGTTAAAATGAAGGGAGGGGTTGCGAGCCAGAGGCCGCCCCGTCCAAAAGAAAAAAATACTATTTACAGAACTAGAGAATATATAAATATATGGAAAATAATAGTAAATGGAGGGAGGGATGTTTCCAAGCAGCTAAGAGGTATGGGAATCCACATTAATGACCAGAGCAACAAACTGTCTTGCTAAAACCCTAGTAAAGAAGGGAACAAACCTTCACTGGGATGCATCGTGAACGAACTAAGCCGAGCTGGATGGTTTCCATCACGGTGGAGCAGATCCAATCTCACTCATTGCCATTTTGGTGCAGCCAAACTAGTATCCATGGATTTGTTGCACGATCTCACTCATTTTCATTCTGGTGAAGCCAAACTGGTAGACATGTAGTTGTTGCACCCAGCAAGAACAGAAAGAACGGCATTAACAGAAAGCAGTAAATCAGATTGAATGGATGAAAGAAAGCGAAAAGAATGGTGCGTATATGGCTATCATCCTATGGAGTGATCGACGGTGTGATGTTGTTGCACCCAACAAGAACAGAAAGAACAACATTAACGAAAAGTAGTAAAGCAGACTGAATGGCTGAAAGAAAGCGAAAATAACAGTGCGTATATGCCTATCATCCTGTGGAGCGATCGACGGTGTGTTTTTTCATGCCAACTGGGCGGCATGCAGGGTGGGCATGCAAGGTGGGCATGCATGCAAGATCGCCGACACGTGACACACTCGCCAATTCTGAGAGATATAATTGTGATTATGCAATCACATTTTAGACATTGAAATAGAATATATTCAGTGACCCTTAAAAGAGCGAGCGGGTGAGGCTTTTAAAAAAAATTCGCTCTTAAGTGTTTCATTCGTTCAATTTGGGGATCTATCTCTTTACGTCCAAAATGGATTCCGGTATCTATATACTACGTCACCCCACCCCAATTATGAATAACCGGGTTTCATAGCCTATTTATTAACAAGCATATTTCATTCATATTTTATTTGACTGATGGGCCTGACAGTTGGGTAGATTGGAGCTCTCTATTTATACACTTGACCAAATAAATACTAGGCTGTTTGTTGGTCATTCTTGATAGATGGAAGGACTTACGACGGTTTGGCAACATTCATTAACAAACTTCATTTTCAAGTTCAAAAGCTGTAAGCTCTTTGAGGAGAAGGCTCATATAGGGGCCTGCCTTTTGAATGACGGATTTACCGATTTCATTCAGTGGACGAGAGAATTTGTCCAAAGTACAGGGAGGGGCAGGAGGGTCAATTATTCATTGGAGCGCTCCAAAGTGAATACCAACCTTTTTTCTGACTAACTGACTTCCCTCACACGGCTTACTGATTTACACCCTTGGAAATCTTTATGGACCTTGCCTAGCGGGTTGCCCCTAACCTTGAAAAGATATTCTATGCAATTAGAGGTAAGATAAGATGAGAATCTTGCTTGACGAGAATAGCTATTGGAAGTATTGATTGGTTGGAAGTATTGATAGTTTAGTTAGATCGAGCGTTACTCACCAACCGGGATCAAGTACCTGCATTGGCCGAAGCCTCGTGTAGCAGCACACCTACGACCGCATCCCAGCCTTCATGAATTCCTTCAATTCGAAGCGTCGGCTGCAATTATACTAGAAAATACACGTTGTTTGGAGCTAGGGTGAGATGGATACTATCTATCTCTATCTCATCACCACAGGTCACATGCTCACATGAATCTATCTAATCCCATCTTATAAGTCTAATCTATATCGTCCCGTTAAGAATTTGCGGGCATAAGACGGGGACATGGGAGACTACTTTAATAAGCTGATTCAGGCATTGGGGCAGACATCGATAAGAGCATGAGAGAGCTACCCTCCACTACCCGGACATCAGAGAGTGGGCATAGGCGAGCGAGCAGCTTAGATAAATAGTAAGGCCATTACCAAGTGCAGCCATTCTACTGAAATATGTATCTATCCATGTCGAGCGATACCTATTGCCCAATCCATAACCTGAATATGTCTATATCGATATCGTTCAAGAGGCACTCGCTCAACAAGGTAGGGAGGGACTCGACTGATAGGAGAGGAAGTGCTCTGCGACATGAATTCGAGAATGGGACGGAATGAAGTGTCTTTGTGCCTAGCCCAGTCTCAGCAGATTCAACAATTAGTTTAGCCAAGCAAGTAGTTGAGCCCAGCAAGCATACCTCCTATCTTTGTCAACATCATACATTAACATGTATAGTAAGTAGTATATATATATCGCTAGATCATATGTGAAAACTAGGGAGAGACAAGAGTTTTTGTTCTATTTTCTCTTATTTTATTTATACGGAATGGAAGCTCTTCTCTTAGCTAGGTCTGGTTCATCACCAGGTAGATTGTCAATATCAACAGGCATAACACATATATCATAGCTTCTTCACTAGAGCAGCTCAGATAGATAGGTGTTCAGGTAGAGTAGATCTAGCAACCTCATATGTTAAATAGATCTATTGTTCTATTTTTTTTCCTGGAAATTAAAGTATCTATGTGACATCATCATATATAAACAAGTGGATATGCAAATCCAAATGCAGACGTAATATGCTATGCTTCTAAATTCACACTAGTAGGTATATTGAAAACATAGATAGATATGCGCTTTAAACCTGCTGTTTCTATAGAGCTAGTGGAACTAGACTATAGGAGCAACGTAAATATGGCGAATATGCAAATCCAAGTATTGAAAATAAATAAAAATGGCACATTGGTTTAGCAACTTGACTCTCCCTCGTACTTAAGGCAAGCAACTCTGTTTCTCTTCGTTCCTTTCAAATAGAGGACGGAGAGGCTGGCTTGCTTATAGGATTGAGCGTGCCCTACTCTTGTCACCAAATTTTCCTTTGGGCGATAGAGAGGGAACAAAATCGACCAGACAAAAGGGAGAAGAAGAGCTCGTCCAACATTGACATAAAAAAATTTACTTTTGAAAACAGCTAGTTCGGGACCAATATGGAAGGTAGCCCCCGCTTAAATGAAAAGTTACATTTTCTTTTGGAAGAATGGATTTTTAATACGTTTAAACCTATTGCTGCTACGAAGCTTCCTAGCTAGTTATTGAAACCTTCCTACCTACCCACTTGCCCATATATTATTTTCTTCCATCCCAGCTAATATCAACAAACATCTGTGAGTATCTATCTGAGGAGCTCTGCGTTTTATATGAATAAGGTCTTTGATTCCAGTATTGTTGTATTGTTTATACGTAACATCATAGCTATTGGTTCATGTGTAATCGTAATATAACACTTTCCATAAGTTATGCTGAGCTTTATCTATAAAAAACAGGTTACATATTGTACTCATTACGGATAATGCTATGGGTTAGCTTACATATTTCTAGTCATAATGTTCTTAATATATGCTAATACTGGTCCCAATGATCATACTCTATACATATGGATTTACTTGTATCACTAATGTAACTAGTATTGATATGGTCTTAAATAAGGATAATGAAGTAACCAAGTACATACGAGTTATAGCTTGGACTTGTATTGGTGTAATAACAGTCATTACATTCATTAAGTGAACATAGTGATCCCAATATTCATAAGGTTCCAACATGTAGTTCCAATACTCATTCTATCTAAGCAACTCTATTAAATACGTTATCCAAAGTACGCGTATTTATTCTTTTTATACTTATGTTGAGTGCATACAGGGAATCATCATTAGTATAATAGCCATGGTACTGTGAATAGTGTTTATAGTAGAAACAAGAAGCATGGTTTAGCTCTACTTATAAAAACCACATAATCTATCATAGTTCAAAGCTTTCATTAGATTGGATTACCGGTTACTAGTGATTTGCTTATACATGATCCTTATATCGATACTTGTTATGGCTTTACTTAAGCTTATACGTTTGATAGTACGGATTGATGGTGAGAGTAATCATAGCATATTACGTAATTAACAATGATATCATGTAGAGATAACTCAAATCTTAGTACAAAGAACAGTTAGCAGCTTACTTCTATGATTGTTATAGCTATTTGGATAAACTATCCCAATACCTTATAGCTCGTATTGATACAAAGGAACCAATGATCCTTAGTGTACGTAATTAGTGTAATTCATATGGTGTTCATTATGGTAAAGCTATTGTAAACACTTAACACGTCTAATTTGAGTGATCTCAACATAGCTAATATGATAAGGTGATTCCCACTGATCTGTAAACATAATTGATTCTATTTCAATATTTTCCTTTAGATAAACCTCGCCTTCATACCTCTAATAAAGAGCCCCCTGGGTCCTCCGTTTTTAGGGGGCACGGATAAGAAAATGGATAAAAAAAATTTTAAAAAATAAAAGAATGTTGATTTTTAATCCATTTTCTTAGAGGATTTAGACTTTTAAGTAAACCACATCCTTTGTTCTTTTCTTCTTTGTCGAGTTCAATATTATTTTGTATATAACTATATCAGGGGTTTTTAGAAATGTCTTAGTTATACACTTACTTCACAGCTTTTGTCATCAATACATGGGTAGTCTGTACCTCAGCTTTCCAAGTGCAATTATTACGGGATCAAATTTTCGAGGGTGGATAGATAATGGTTGGCATTTGAAAATGAGGAAACTGTTATAACTTTTACCTTGAACAGAAAGTATTCAGATATTATACTTATTCTACAAGTATAAAATTTGTATAAACTCTAAGAAAGATAAAGATACAAAAAACCAAATTTTATTAATATATTGGAATTTGACAATCTTTAGTATAAGCAACAAGATAGTAGATAGATCCATAAATTTATGCAATGTTACTTGATTGTAACATAAGAACTACAAAAACTAACAATCCATTCTCATTTGGATGAGAGAAGAATACATGCCCATAATGTAATGGCCGATTATGTGAAAGCCTTAGACAAAGTTAAGGACTTTATGTGGGGTGTGGATGTAAAGTGTAGTCTAGTTATTGTATCAACCATAAGATTTTATTTACTAAAATTTGTGGTTTAACACTTCAAATTGTCTTTCTTGTTGTATATGTCCACATCTCCTTGCTTATCTTACAACACGACGTTCTTTTATTGGACCCCTAGGTACAATTGCTAGTTACGCCTTATGGCGTTCAACAAGTGGGAGTCGACTCCCCGAGTTAATGTTTTTTTTAATGTTCTTTTTAATGTTTTTTTTTTCATCTGTCGATATTTTTCGTCCGACTATTTAGATAATCTCCATAATTGATAAGGTGCGGTTAGGTGCACAGGTGCACAGTGACACATGTGCCATCACCATCAATCCACAGTGGCTGCTTCTTTCTTCTTCGAGCCCTTCTACCTATTTTCCTTCACGAAATCGTTTTGTCAGAAATCGTTTTGGCAAAAGCCTGAGCTGCTGCGGTTGCAACTGCTGCGTCTATGGATTTTGTTCTTGGGACATCATTTGTTCTTTAGAAAGCTAACAGAAAATCTGGCCCTCTGCCAAAGATAACACAATGTGGAATTGTTGCGAAAGAGGACCGCTGCGCAGGACCAATTGGGTGTGCAGAGAGCTTCGGAGAAAGCTTGTAAGGAACTTGTGCTCGCTGTCATTATTATTATAGACAAGAACCATTGCCTATGATTTAGTTCCCAAAGATAACAAAATGTTGAATTGTTGCGAAATATTTAGTTCCACCAAGCAACCAGCGCTTGCCCTCTGCCAAAGATAACACAATGTCAAATTGTTGCGAAAGAGGACCGCTACCCAGGACCAATTGGTTGTGCAGAGAGCTTCAGAGAAAGCGTGTAAGGAACCTGTGCTACCCGTTATGTTCCTTCAAACACGTTCAATCTCATGACATATTGCTCAGAATGCTCAAATTTAGATGCAAATTTGACATTATGAACTTTCTGGGAGGAAATGAAACAAATTGCTTAATGAGTAAAAAATTACCTGCCAAACGTAGTTTGCATTGCGTCATGCCGGACGAAATCGTATTGAATGCCAAATCCCTCGCAAAATTTCCCTTGAGAGCCGAAAATGAATCAAATATACAGGATTTTTTTGTCATAATGCACTTAACAGAGCTGCTCATCTAGTGCATTTTCTATGGGATCCGCCAACATTTTGCCTCCAATCGCATGCATTCCCTTCGAGTTTATTGCAAATAGCTCCAAGATTCCTATCCAGAGCCCCAGCTTAGAATTGTATGTGAAATTCCAGATTTATTAGTAATAACATTCTGGAAAGTCCTGGAAATCCCTTGGTTGAACATTTTGCCTCCAATCGCATGCATTCCCTTCGGGTTTATTGCAAATAGCTCCAAGATTCCTGTCCAGAGCCCCAGCTTAGAATTGTATGTGAAATGCCAGTTTTATTAGTAATTACATTCTGGAAAGTCTTGGAAATCCATTGGTTGAAAATACATAGATGTAATTAGTTAATATGTATGAAATAAACCCATTGCAAAATCATAAATAATGCCACTGCAAATCCAGGGTGAATTGGTTGAAACTTTACACTACCTTGTATATCCAAACTTGACGAAACAAATTCAGCAAACATGAGAATCTGAATAAATAATATCATGAAACTATAAATACACATAAGGAGTGCAGCAAACCCCTACAGCAGCTATGCAATAGAAAATTCTAGTAACAAAATACCTGGGGACTATACCAGGAATATTAAACTATGAAGAATATGCCTAGAAACTTGCAGTTAAGGTAGAGGAAACGCTTACAAGATTGAGAACAGAGGAAATAGACTTCTAACAGCAAAATATGACTCACTATCCAGCTGCTTCCGTGGGGCCTTACCCCTTGTTGAGCTCAACCCCGTAGAGAATAGGCTTAGGCAGCAGCTGCTGTTGGTGTTGGTACTGGTGGCGGTGGTTCCTAAGGAGGTGAAAAACAAGAGAAGGATCCCAGTTAAGCAGAGCTTGGACAAGATTCTTGGTTTCCATGCAGAGATTTGGTGGTGTTTCTCTTCATGATCAACATCTATAAGTAGTACAATGTTGACTTGCGTTAGTTCTCTCCTCCTTCATGTCTCTCCCCAATTCAAATGTATAGCAGTCTCTGGCGTTGTTACAGACTCTCCTTTGATCCCATCATGTTCATTGCCGCCACCAGGTGCCATGTCTTCCTGTGCGTCGTTCTGAGATAGATCAAAACCCTCCGCTACTGAATCCTGTTGGGAAACGAAGGCACCCTAGGGTCCTGCTGCTGCGACGATGATGGTGGGTTTTTTCCTGCCATCACCTAACAGAAAGCGTTTCATGGTGTGCTTGGATGGTGGGTTTTTTCTTGCCATCTGCACAAAATTGAATTGATGAGAAAACTGCAAATCACCTCACAGTAAGCATATTCATGGTCGACAGTGGTTTTTTTCATGCCATCTAGGCGGCATGCAAGATGGGCATGGAAGATGGGCGACACACGTCGAAGGGCACTCGACGTTTAATACAAACTTAAGGTTTAATACAGTCCGCACTATCCTGCCTATTAGGGCACTTGTGATTGGCTAATAAATATACAAACACCACGCTATGAATATTCTATCAATGTAGGTTTCGGTATCAATAATTTGATCTCGGTGGACAAATTTTCGTTTATTTTGTGTTTCCGCGGATTTCATTCATTATTTAGTTGTTTAGCTGTTCGAATGTCTGGAATTTGGTGGAATTATGGTAACTTGTGATTGCCTAATAAATATACAAACGCCACGCTATGAATATTCTATCAATGTAGGTTTCGGTCCTGGAAATCCTAACCTAAATTGTGTGAAAGTCAAAAGGTTAGAACAGTTCTTCCATAACTGGTGGTTCTTGTTGAAAGTTGTTGTTGCAGACCTAGCTTCAATAAATTGTGGCGCAGGTTGACAGTTCGTCTTACATGCATCTATTTTCAACAAATTTATGCAGAACGTGTTTACGCAATAAAATCTAAGAAACGTAATAGAACAACGCAATTATACTATGTATCGTGTGAGTGCATGACAAGATTTGTACAGTTCGGAGACATTCAGAAATATTCTAAATAACTATATATATAGAAGAAACCATTTCTTTTCATGTATGTTTTCCTTTTTAATTGGAATTTATGTAGAGACTCTCTCATCATATATTCATTAAAAAATATCAAATATACAAAACAATTTTCGTTGTGTTAAATGGTATATTCTGAATGGCCGATATGAAATTTTTTCATCCCATTAACAGTTAAAATGAAATTTATTATTCTATCTATTCATGTGAATGACAGAGTTTTGTGGTGTCAATTGGTATATTTTTTGCGGTCATAGGAAACTCCTTTTTTTCCTGAGAAAGGTCATAGGAAACTTTGTTAGTGTTTATTTTGATAATTATTATATTATTAGGTTTATTTTATATAAATTGAAGGATTTTTTTTTGGTCTTTGGAATTTTGAAAAAACTGATAAATAATTATTTGTTTTGTTTTAATATTGTGTTTTTGTGATTGAAGAGATTGGAAATAAATTTTGTTAAATTTTGGTAAGGTAAGAATATTTTGAAATTGAAATTTTAAGGTGGATATATAAAATATTTAAGAGAAAATGTTTCTCATCTTCTATCTTCTTAATATCGCAACAATGATAATGATCTTTCATTTCATAACGTCTTAGGATTTTGTCCAATACCTTATTTCACTATGGAGTTTAAGAGAGTTTTTTTTTTATTTCAACAATGTAAACTGGTAACTTTTAACTTTTATTTTGAATAGAACAGTATTTGGAAATTATACTTATTCTGCAAGTAAAAAATTTGTATAAACTCTAAGAAAGATAAGGATAAAAAACCCAGAAAACAGTCTTTACTTTCATGCAAAATCTGGACCTTACAATCCCAAGATAAGATCTGAAATAAAGCCAAAATCTGAACATTATCTGGTTTTGATCTGCAAATATACTAATGAAAAGATGACCAGAGCAGTGAAAGGAGATCTGTCCATTCTCCTTTTCACTGTTTTAAAAAACTTTACTGTCCTTGATGCTGTCATGATCTTCTGGTTCTATTGCCAGTTTTTTATTTATTTATATTGTTTTTTAAAATCTGTGTCTTTCCTGCTTCCAACTGTTTGAGTTTTACTTGTTCTATACAGCTACAAAATATTTAGGGGGGGTGTAGCTGATTACCCTTCGGCTTATTGAAAAGAGTTTGCAAAATTGTTTTATGGGCTTCGACCCTTCCAACTCTGCGATGTATCAAGTATATTCTTCAACAGTTGGCTCACTTGAGTTCTGAGCTCAAATTTTTCAATATTATATTGGCCAAACCGGATTTGAATTGGATCGTTTGGACCAGTTTAGTGGGTATGGGTGTTGAATTAGGCTTTGAAATGAGGCAATATGTTGGTTTAATCCCGAACATATGAATTCATGACAAAATCTACCATTAAATGTGCACATGCTTGAAACAAAAAGAAGAGGAAAGTCAAAAGCAAAAAGGAAATTAAATCCCACCCCGCAAAAAGAAGAGGAAAGTCAAAAGCAAAAAGGAAATTAAAGCCCACTCCGCAAACCTTAGATCACTGCTATTTTTTTTTCGATGGAAGAAATCTTGGGGAACACTCTGAGTACTTTCATTGAGTACTTTCATGGATGATAAATGAGGTAAGCTGTCGGCCATAATTATTGAGCCTCACTCCAATGGGATCAAGAGAGTAGAACTTGTGACCTCCCCTACTGTTGGGGAGAGATCTCACGTTTGGCTCAAGATCAATTAAGCTAACCCTTGGGGCTATTAGATTATTGTTATATACAAACATCTCCCATGTTTTCCTCACACTTTTTTCTTTCATTTATTGTGAGCATTTGGAGTTTTTGAAGCTACAATGAAGATAGTTGATTCGGAGTTTGATTTATCATAGAAAATTGGGGCAAAGCATTTGGTAGACAATGCCCTCAAGTGCAAAAATTCTGCAATTAGTCAAATTTGCATTGTTTTAGAGTGTGAGCATAATTTGTCTGTCATTGAACGCATTCACATGGAGAAGAGAAACTACTTGGAATAACAATGGTTGAATGATCTTGTCTTCATGCATCGCAACCTTTCACTTCTGCACAACCAATTGTTGAACAAAATCCTTGATGCATATCTCATTGTCTAGATGCAATTGATCCCTTCTTGGAGTTGATAGTGGAAATTTTGCCATAGAATTTCATGATGCTTATTTTTGGGGGATGGGTGTGAAGGATGATCCAATAGTATCACGAAGCACCAACACTCATTTCTCTACAAGATATGAGCACAGGGTATATAAGAGTGAGGATTCTCGTCCCTTTCCAATGCCTTGGTGTTTTGAAATTGTGTGCGTGTGTGTATCTTGAAGTGTCTTGATTTTATGGTCTACATGTCTAGTGTTGAACATTTGTATCCCTATGTAAGGGGACTTCATATTTGATGTATTCATTATTACATGTTGAATATTATGTCGAGTCTCTTTTTCTTTTCAACCATTTTGCAGAAGTGTATGTACAAACTCTATATGGTATGAGATTCAAGCACAATGATGGTATCTAAGAAGCTAGTTTGCTTTTACAAATAGTACATCAAAAAACTAGTTGTATGGCGTATAAAAGTTCGTCAAAAATATGTAAGTTAAAAAATGTAGAGTCCTTAGATATATAGTTTGTTAAAAAGCTGAATGAATAAAAAAATAGAAAAAGAATGATTAAACGTGTCAAGACAAGGATGTAAGTATGCCTAAAAAGATTTTTATTAATAAATTGGAATTTGACAATCATTAGTATAAGCAACAATTAATAAAATGTAGAGTCCTCATATATATATATAGTTTGTTATAAAGCTGAATGAATAAAAAAATAGAATGAGAATGATTAAGCGTGTCAAGACAAGGATGTAAGTATGCCTACAAAGATTTTATTAATAAATTGGAATTTGACAATCATTAGTATAAGCAACAAGATAGTAGATACATCCATAATTTTATGCAATGTTACTTGATTGTAACATAAGAACTACAAAAACTAACAATCCATTCTCGTTTGGATGAGAGAAGAATACTTTTCATGATTACTTTTGAAAAGCCAATAATGTAATGGCCAATTATGTGAAGAATATAATGTCTTGTTGTATATATCTACATCTCCTTGCTTAGCTTGCAACACGGTGTGTTTTTATTGCACCCCTAGATACAATTGCTAGTATATATTTCATTTACATTTCCTTGCTTCACTTGCAATATGACGTCTTTTTATTGCACTTTGAGATGTCATTGTTAGTAATATGTTTTTATTTCATAAAAATTGTGAATATTAAAAATTCGATCGACTCCATCATTATTGTGTTTTCTAAATCAAAACTTAGCATATACGTTTTTAATCATTCAACCCAACCATTGAGTCATAAATATGTGAGTACTTTAGCCCCAAGGGTTAGCTCAATTGGTAAGACGTGTCTACACTCTCTCGGTTCGGGGAGGTCACGGGTTCGAGCCTTGAGTCCTCTGGGGTTAGGCCTTCTGCTAGGATGGCCAGCGGTTTACCACCTCTACCATCCACGAATGTGGGGAAGTATTGCTGGGTTTCCCGTGGATCTTTCCATCTAAAAAAAGATGTGAGTACTTTCAAATAAGATCCCTTTGCATGATGCTCATAAAAATTTAGTACTTTATAGTAAAATCCCTTTGCATAAAGCTAGATATCTTAAGATTGAAATTTATACAATTTATTTATATTCTCACAATGAATTAATTTTATTAAATATTAAAATTTATGTGAGTTATCTATATCTTTAAAGTTAAATAATTATATATCATTCGGATATGGGTGTTGGAGTTGGAATCGACGAGGGATCACAGCGATGGGACTCTTGTCCCATGACTTGCCACCTCTTCCCTGCATTCAAAATGGTGAATGGTTGGCATGTGTGGAGGATGATGGGTTCATTGCAAGAAGTTTATAGCATGTGGTAGCTTAATACATGTTGGAGCTTTGTCGTAGATCTAAAACGATGATTACTATGAAGGGTTTCCATAGTGAAACAATATTTAGGGAGGTGAAACAGTATTTGGAAAGAGTGGAGCAAGAAATTGAGAAAGAGAAGAATGAGTCAAAGGTTGAGGAGGCCCAAATGGAATGGGCAGTGAATATTCTGGATGTGGCCTTGTCTCGCTCGTGGGAGACAAAACATGGAAAAACAACCTTACGATATTAGAAAATGAAGATGTTGCTTCGTAAGGCTTTGATGGATGCTGAGTATAGTGAAAGGAAGTCTTGCAACCAACGACTGTAAAGGAGTTTGCTTGGACCAGGAACCAGATTTTACAGATTAATACTACTGTCAATATAATTGTGGATACCATAAAGGAGCTCGCTCGAAGGATCAACATGCAGGTTCAAGTTACTATTGGAAAAAAAAATGGGCCCAAGCCCTAGGAGGGGTCATCTTGCAATTCGAACCTAGCTATGACTCTGCATGTGGTAACCATCTCTGATGATACACAGTGCTTTGGTTTAGCTTCTTTTTTGTTTTGTTTTTTAATTGCCATGGACTAATTGCAGTTAATAACGACTGAGTAGAACCATTTTTTGTCCATGTCTTGCTTAATCTGGTTTTGGAAGCTAGTTAAATTTAGTTTATAATTTAAACTGCTTAGCACGCTAGGTTTCCCACTAGGTTGATTAGGCCTAAAACACTTGTTATATGCCTAATGTATGGTTGATAGAAGTATGGCTTCTATTTTGAATGGTTAATATAATGTAAGCTTAATATAATGTAAATATAGTTTTAAAAAATATATAAATATTAAAAATTGAAATTTAAAGAACCAATTTTTTGAAGTAAATAATTATATTCATCATTAAATTTTTATAATAACAATTAAAAAATATTACATAGTTTATGTTAATTTTTCTTTTAACCATTAAAAATGGTTTAGATTTTTGAATTAAACTACTAAATTAAAGACTGACCTATTTTCCCGACCATTTGCATCGATCGGACGATCGACAACGTCGGATGTGACCGCTCACGCGAGCGAGGTCGTCCGATCGGTGCAAGTGGTCGGTTCAGTAGTTTACTCCCTAAATTAATAAGTTACTCTATCTATAGTATTGGTAATGAAATAAATTAAACTAGGCAAAAAGTTTAGTTAAGATTATACACGGCAATGAAATTAATTAATTAAATTATTAATTAATAAATTACTATGTCTAGTATTGGTAGTAGAATTAATTAAACTAAGCTAAAAGTTTAGTTAAGATTATTGCGCCGAGAGGCGCTCTACAACCTAGTATGGGGGAGATCTTGTCATGTAATGTTCCTCATGTAAATGAGGGTTATAAATATTGTGAGGGAGATGTTGTAACGTTATGTAACGTTCCTCATGTAAATGTTGGCTGCAAATCTTTACTTCTATTTACTTATGATGCGATTATGAGGGAGATGTTGTAAAGTTATGTAAGGTTCCTCATGTATATGTCGGCTATAAATATTTACTTCTATTTACTTATGATTTCAGATTATGAGAGAGATGTTGTAACTTTATGTAACATTCCTCATGTAAATGTAGGCTATAAATATTTACTTCTATTTACTTATTATGTATATTTAATTTTATTTTTTTTTGGCCCATTCAAATTAAAATATATAGGGCAGATCTTGTAAAGTTATATAAAGTATCTAATACCTAATACCAGATCTATTACTTGGCACATTTCCAGATCTACTACTTGGCACATTCAAGAAAAAAGAAAACATGGAATGCATGCCATTTCAAATTAAGAAAAAATGGAGGCATGCTATTTAAAGATTTTAATTAAGGCAAATCCAACATGTTCAAGATTATAATTCAAGCAAATTAAATGTAAATCAGGCAAAGAAAAAGATATTACCAGCATTTATCATGGTGGAGATACCACCCAGTGAGCAAATTTCCAAAACCTCCTTAAAAAAAAATTATCTTTACTAATTATGGCAAAGATAAACCCTAGCCCTAAAATAATTAATTTGCATTTCTTTTATAATTATATTGAGTTTCATAGTTTTCTGAATATTAAATTACTATTTACTAAATAGTGTT